>JAHBMJ010001660.1:48818-61335 GCA_018398765.1 Chromera velia
TTTATAGGTTCTATTCACTGGCATATAACGAAGTTGTGTATTTAATGATTGGAACTTTTGTAACAAGTTTTGTTATGCATGCCGCGTCTCTATATATGAAGAGTATAGATCTAGCTTAGTTATTAGAAAGTTCTGTTTATTCTAATTGCATGTTATATCTCAAATTTGGGAGCAAATATTGCAAATCTGCTCATCAATAACTTTTAGAGACTGAATTAGAGTGGCTTATTTATCATGACTTTAATAATACGGTAAAAAAAAACCTGAAAAAAGGTTAAAAAAAAGAAGAGGCGCAAAACTTTTATAATATTTTCTTTCTTTGGCGGAAGCTATACTATTTGTTAGGTTACAAAGACTTTAATTGTGTAAAAATATTAAATTTCTTCCCTTTTTCTATATAGCTTATTCTTTCACAGTCTTACTTCTTCTTCGGTTGTGTATTTCATTTCATTTTTTCAAACAAATAAACTAAGAAGAAGTCGACAAAGACCATGCATGTTAAAATTTAAATTCTGAAATATAGTTGAAAGTATGTGTACATGTAGGTTAGTCATTTGGCGTGAATCAGTCAGACGTCTGGATATGTCTGGCTGCGCTGTGTACAAAGCCTTATATAGGCTTGACGCATTATACTGCGCGTGCGTACCGCGCGAAACATGCACGGATTTTTTTTTTTTTCGATCGTTTTGTGCATGCATGCATGAGCATACGCATATATATATATATATATATATTATATATACTGACATGCGCGTATGTATGTTTTTTTTTCAAATTTGCATGTATACACATTGAAATAAATATAGAGGCACGTGTACGTGTACATGATCGAAGCCTGCATGGGATCATGCCCTTCAAGTTGTCAGTTGAAGGCGGAAGCATTGAATGAATTCGATCAGAGAGATCGACCGTTGTAACTCGGTCCTAAATGGTATTACCCCATTGACTCGACTGAAGTTTTTAGACCTTTCTGTAAACTGAAGTCTCATTCAAAGCAGCACAAAACAGACGCAAACAGACGCTTCGACAAAATGACTCTGTACAGAACAGGAGCGGTGCTCTCCTTCAACTTCGAACATGGAAAGATGGAGGTACGCGGCATGCTCGCCGACAAGCGTTATGTCCTTCAACAGATCACAATCATCAGCGGACAAAAAAATTATCAACCTTACAGACGCAGGTGGACCTTCGCTCAGATTCAAAGAAAGTTGAAGAGAACGGTGCGAGGAGGAGGAAGAAGATCACCAGGACAGCAGAGATCCAAAGAGGAGGAGGAAAGGAAAGCGTCGGCTCTACAGGCCGCCAGAGACACTGTTTCGGCAGCGTGTTCCTCTGCGCTCGTCTCCGTTCTGAAGCTCGAGAGGGACAGGCAGAGGGAAAGGGAGAAGAAAAGGGAGGAGGAGGAAAGGAAAGCGTCTGCTCTGCAGGCCGCCAGAGACACTGTTTCGGCTGCGTGTTCCTCTGCGCTCGTCTCCGTTCTGAAGCTCGAGAGGGATAGGCAGAGGGAAAGGGAGAAGAAAAGGGAGGAGGAGGAAAGGAAAGCGTCTGCTCTGCAGGCCGCCAGAGACACTGTTTCGGCAGCGTGTTCCTCTGCGCTCGTCTCCGTTCTGAAGCTCGAGAGGGACAGGGAGAGGGAAAGGGAGAAGAAAGAGGAAGAGGAGGAAAGGAAAGCGTCTGCTCTGCAGGCCGCCAGAGACACTGTTTCGGCAGCGTGTTCCTCTGCGCTCGCCTCCGTTCTGAAGCTCGAGAGGGACAGGCAGAGGGAAAGGGAGAAGAAAAGGGAGAAGAATGAGGAGAGGGAAAGGGAGGAGGAGGAGAAGAAGGAGGAAATGAAGGCAGCTGCCGAGGAGGCTGCGCGGAATGCGGCCCGTTTGTCGTGTGTGAGTGTCTCTGCCTTAACCATAGTCACAGTGGAGGCCCCTGTGTCTCAGACTGATTCTGAGGGTGTCCAGGAACGGCAAAAGAAGAGACAGCGAGGCCGGCTCTGGCAGGCGGCTGTCCGGAGGTTCTTTTGCCGTCTGACTGGACAGTTTTGTCTTCGTGGCTCGGCTGTGCTGGAGGACGATCAAGCCCAGTCCAGAAATTCAATCTAAATGGACGGACGGATGGATAACAAGGGAAAAGACCAGAAACAGTCTGCAGCCAAGGACCTTCCAGGCTGCGACGAACTCTGGTATGAGCATTTCGATCCATGCATCGATAGTGCTTTTGGCGTTTCTCTTCAACCCAGAGTGATGGTATTGTCTGCAGCCAAGGAATTTCCAGGCTGCGGCATGCCACTTCAACACACGGGTACCAGTATGGTGTTTCAGACAAACGACGGGCTGGGAGATGTCGGTTCGAGAAGTGCATGACTCTGTGAGGGACAAAGAGGGAAAGTTAATTAACGAATGCCTGTCTCATTGATTGCATGGGTGAGTGAATAAATGAATGAATGAATGAATTGATGAGTGGATTGATGGATGCATGCATCGATGGACGGACGGATGCATGAACCTTTCAACAGACCGAAAGAGGGGGGGGAAATGAATGAATCGATAGTCCCACAATCGTGAAACAAAACGGCACCATAAAGGGCCAGAACAAAACGGAGGCGGCTGGAAAAATACGCTCACAAAGCATTAGAGCGACAAAAAACGAATGAAGGAATCCAGAAGTTACGAAAAGATTGGTAATTCAAAAAGAATCGAATTAAGATCAAAATATGAACAAAGCACAAAAAATATGTTCTGCATTGTGATAGTTGTCGAGCTGATATAGTTGAGCTAGCTCTTGATTAGAGGGGGCTAAGGGCATAAATTTTAATTTGTTGAAGTGCACACAGGGTTTACTGAAAGGCAATGAAAGCACTTGCTGCATTTCTTTATTACTAGCTTTATGAGTTAATAAAAAATATATCATTCAAGTATATATAACATAAATATTTAGCTAAATATACGATAGTATAAATTGGTACTTAATTATTTAAAAAAAAAATAAAAAATATTATACATGCATATATAGGCTAGAATCCCATAAATTTCGGTCCTAAAATCCTCTAAAGTCCTAGCTAGGCTAGCCTAAAATCCTATAAAATCCTAATTACTTGGAGCGCAATGAATATTCACTTAGTTTTTTTATATTCTGCTCACTTAGTGGAAATTATAAACAAAATAATGAATAATCAATTTAGTAATTGATACACAGAATCATACACTGAATGTATGCTGTACAATGAACAAAAAAAAATGTTTACCCACTTTGGATCCAAGGGACCGAGTGACCTTTTTTCATTTGTGTATATAGTTGGCACGCCACAGGCTCTCAGTACTTTTATTGCTGTCATTCATTCCATTTGGTGCGTGCAAGCATGGAAGAACCATGTCGATTCGTGCGATTCGATCAGCAAGTAAGCAAACAGTCCTGCATTGGACGCTCGACCTCACAAGGCACGCATGCTCACTCTATCTGCTTAATTTAATTCACGATGTCTGTGCATTACAGCGCCTCGGACCCGAAGCGCATCCAGTCAGTGTATGTGCCCGCAGGTGGCAAGACATGCAGGCAGGCAGGTCACGGTCCAAGGGGGGCACTCGGTCCCTCCCGAGAGAGGGAGAGACGGGGATTGACTTCCAGATCTTCCAAAGGGGCCTCTCCCGTCTCCTCCGATTTGACGGTCTAACGAGTTCTCTCACGGCCGTATGCTCATTCAATTCCCTCACAACACGGACCACATGTAGACGCACGCGCGCACACAGAGAGATTAAAACGAAGAGAGATCGATCGTGCACCATTTGCATTTTACCCCCCCCCAATATTCCGTGCCCAATGTATGCCCCGTAATGAATACACAGGCAGGCAGGCTAGCTGCCGTGCGGAGTTGGCCGACCGACTCTTCGGCCTGCCTTCCTCCTTGCAGGCTGATTTTCTTTCTCTTTCTCTTGTTTGCCTGCTCTTGAATTGGCCTGCACTTTCTGTCCGTTTCTGTGTCGTCAAACCAGGTAAGTTGCGTCTTTCTGGATCTAATTGATTGGCCGCACGGTTTGTGCGAACAGCCGGTTTGTCTAGAACAAATAAATAGAGACTATAAATCAAAGATCGAGGGAAACGAGACGCGCCCCTCCCTTCCTTCCTCCTCAGTCGTCTAGGTCTAAGTCGTCGATGTCGATTGCAGTAGCTGCGGCCTTCTGTCTGACCTCTTCTGCGCTCTCCACCATCGTGATGCACACCTGGAATGATGCATGCAGTCATCATGAGAATTTATTTGAATAAACAGGTACAGAAGTGGGTACCCTCAGTCACTGCGTCATTGCACGAGAGAGGAAGGAAAGATGGGAGAGGCGGGGGTTGAAAGGAGGAAGACCAGACAGAAAAGGAGAACATTCACAGCTCAACAAAAACGGACACAGACAAAACGACATCTTGTACAGCAAACAAAAGGCGCCCACTTCGTCCCTGGTTCACTGACTGACGTCATCAAATTCATCCTCCGAGTTTCCCACTCGAGAGGAAGAGGACGCAGCACCATTGGAGATCTCTGCAGGTCTTCTTTTGAAGGCCGCAATGAAATCGGCAGGGGGGCCGCCCTCCGCAGGGAAGGTGTACAGTGCGACCTCGGAAGCCTGTATGCGGACCAACAGTCGAGAGAAGAGGCACGGATAAACCATTGTGACCTTTTATTTGAACCATCTTCGCTTTTCTTTGTCTGTCTGGCTTTCAATTCTGAACCAGCGCCGTGCCCCTCTCTTCCCAAACAGCGTCGTCTGCTCACACATGTTCCCCCCCCCACCCCAACATGCACATGCAGAGAGGGTCAGTATGCAAGAAGAGACAGGGACAAAGATCGAAAGAGACGATGCGAAAGAAAGACAAACAGACAGACGCACAGACAGACCTCCTTCTGTTCCTCCAGCCATCGCGTGATTCCAGAGAGAACTGCACCTCCGTCTTCCTCCTCCTGCCCCTCCTCCTCTGCGTCTGCCTCCAGCTTCTCTTTCAATTTCGTCTCCATCTCCTGCAACGGCCATGAAATCACGCAGGCAGGCAGCCACTCATGGAACGAATCAACGAATCAGACAAACAAAAACGTCTCCCCAATTGCCCAGCCCACTTTGCTACAAATAAGATCTGCATCTCGACAAGCAGCCCGCCCCCGCCTTTCGACACACACACACACACAGGGTCCTGACTGCTGTCGTAATGAAACGCTACGCGGAGAAGAGTCAAGAATTCACACCTTTAGGCTGCAACACCCGACTCCGGACCTACATACAAAAAGAAAGACTGACGTCAAAGTAAGCCACTGCAACCTCCTTGTACCACTTCTTTGCCTTCTTCCTCGTCTCCTGCATATCGTACAGCTGCAAGAGACAGACACCCAGACAAAGACAAAACGAACAGAAACGTCCAAAAAGCTCCAAGATCAATGCAGAAAGAAAGTCTTCGTTCAGATCTGCAGTGCCGACTTCTCGAGGAGAAAATTGACCCACCGGGCCCGCCCAAGCACGTCTACTCTAAAGTGCGAAAAAAAGAAAGAAGAAAAAACTAATTTTGCGCAAATGTTGTCCGTCCGGGAGGGGAACAGTCATGACTCGACTCGACTCAAGCAATCGCCAACATGCCCTCAGTCTGTCCGTGTGGCTGGCAGGCTGACTGACCATTTTGCGATTTGCACTATCGGTTCGAATCCACCGCTTGAAGAGGGAAGACTCCAGAAGAAGACTGCGGACGAGGTCGGAGTCGCAATGCCGAAGCAGAGCTGCACAGGCAGAATTGAAATGTTACTCAGTGTTTAAAAACAAATGCTGTCCCAACCTGAAATGAATCCCCATCGGCTCCACGGATGCACCCTTCGAGCTCGTTCATTCTCACATGTTCTGCACAAATCATAAAAACAAACTACGCCGATCCCCCCTCCCACCCCCACCCAGCCCCATACCCACACAGAGCAGCAATAGAACGGCAGTCACGGAGAAAAACAAAAAAGAACAAAACGACGAACCTTCGAGATCTCCCTCTCCGACTTCATCAAGCTCCTTCTGTCTCCTCTCCTTTCGCTCGCGTTCGATGTTTTCCTTCGAGCTGTCCTGGCCCAAATTCTGAGGGGGGGAAGCAGAGAGGAAAGGAGAAAGGCGGGGGGAGAGGGGACCAGCGTTAAGCGAGGAAACAGGAGCGAGACAGACACACAAACAATTTTCTGTTTTCTTTCCTGTCTTCCCAGCCGCGGGCCTGCATTCCTTGTCTACCGGTCTCTCAGGACTGGCGCCCTAAAGACGTCTGTCTGCCTTCCGGCCTTCTGACTCAAACAAGGGGTCTTTCTTTCTTTCTTTCTTTCTTTCTTCCAGGTCTTCACATAAGACGCGTCCACACACACACACACACACACACACACTCACACATAGCCTTCCGTCCACTCTCCACGCAAATAAAAATCAACCCACAAAGTAGAGAGACAGAAAAAGAAAGCAAAGCAGACAAAAAAATACCTGCATGAAAGGCAGAAAAGAAAGGCGAACAGACCATCAAAAGGTTGTTGATCACATCACACCGCGCCTGGAGGGCATGATTGGCTGCCTCCGAGATGCTGGAGAAGTTCCTTCGAGTGGCTGCACGCATCAAGAGGAAGGAGGCACGGGCTAGTGATGAGGACATCTATGGTGTGGATCAGAACTGCGTCCTGATTTTTTTCACTTGGCGCTTCCATCGAGTGCTTCAAGTACGAAGAGAGAACTGAACCTCATTTGTTCACGAAGACAACAGGAGGCAGGCAGGCGTATTCCCTGGAAGGAAAAGGGAATCAGACGTTCAGAAAATGTGCTGAAGGATTGATTGATAACGTGTGGGCAAACCCAAGCGAGACAGGGAACAACGCGAAGGCAAAGGCCAGCCTTGCGCCTTCACAGTTTCTTCGCGCCAAAGAACTGCTGCCGAGACATACACACTAGCGAGGATTTTGAACTTCAACTTGAACAATAGGCCTTTCCCCCTCCTTTTCCCCACCCCCCTCTGACGAGGCCTGCAGCTCCTCTCTCATCAATCTCTTGCAGGTCTGCCTGAAGAAAGTCTTCTCTACAGACGTCTACAAACACCCTGAACTGAACGAGAAGCACCTGGTCACTGACTGACTGACTGACCGTCTACCGCAGGCCCAACCGGAACCCCATATTTCCAGACCAGATCAGCCACAGAGAGAACGCTCACTGCAAAGGGAGAAGAAAGGGGGGAATCCAAATAACCACACATCACCGCACGGGGGTGCAGAGACATGCACACTGAGAACAAACAAAGGAAACATACAGAACAGGGAGGCGCATTAGAAGAGGAAGCAACGCAGATAGAAATCCTTCCACCACCAAGAAGCCGAAGATGAAGACGAGACAAAACGCCCACTCCTCGTTGCAGGAGGAATTGAGACGGGACTCCGGAGGAAGCACCAGGGCCCCACTCGACTTACGGAAGTAACGGAGACAAGATACGAAGACAGAAAAGGAGAGAAAGGGTGGGAGGGGGAAGAGGCCCGCACAAGACAACGCACCTCCTGACACGTCCACAATTTTGTTCGATGTTGGGCCCTGTGCCTCCTCGCTCGAGGGAGACGCGTCCCCTCCCCCTGAGTCTACTCCAGGCTCGTCTTTGATCCACACGCTGCATCACGACAAACAGGGAGGAATGAATGAATAAACACGTGTACAAAGCGGATTTTGTGTAAGAGAGGAGTGTGAAAAGATGGGACCATCTTCAACCAAACAGGCAACTAAGACAGCAAAACAAGTAAAAAACAACAGAAGAATTGGAGAGAGTAGCCGCCCCCCCGTGGTCTCTCTCTGACCATCCTCCTCCCTCTCACTCCCTTGTTCCCTTCTTCCAGTCCACATTCTTGACTGCCTCTCCAACAGGGCGACCCTCCCTCAAGAGAAGGATTCGAATACAACGTGCAGACACAGATCGAGACAAATAGACAGACAGATAGATAGATGGATAAAGAGAGAGAAAGAGAAAGAGAGAGACTGACCCATTCACCCATCGCCCCCTCACGGACTTCCTCCCCCTTCTGACGCTCTCCCGCCGCACCCTCACTACGCCTTCAGCGTCCTCCCGAGAGGACCCACTCGTCGAAGGACAAGCAGAAGAGGAGGAGGACGAAGAAGAGGAAGAAGAGGAAGAAGAAGAGGAAGAGCTACTGCTGCTTTGGCGTGCGTCCTCTTCCCTCGCCTGTTTGGCCTTGCAGAACGGACACTCGTCCGTTTGCATCTCGGGCTTCGGAGGCCTGTCTCTTTCCCTGTCCCTGTCCCCCTCACTCTCCCCGTCTCCATTCCCACTCCTACCTGACCCTGCAGTGCTTGCAGAGGCAGAACCAGAGTCTCCAAGCAGGTGCGGAGGTAGGTTCTCCTTCATATACTTGTCGGTATATTCCATTGCCAGGGCAAACCGCAGGGACCCACGGTTTTTGCACAGGGGACACTGGGATGAATCCCCAGGGGGGAGGTAATATCGGTTTCCCAGGTAGGGTCCGTCGGGGGGGTGAGGTTTGAGTCCATGGGCAGAGGCAGCGGCATTATGAGCAAACGGATTGGGGGGGTGGTGGGGCATTCCCATGGAAGCAGGGTGCCGCCAGGGGTGCCGTGCGAAGAAGGGATGAATGGGAGGGGGTGGCCTCATAGGAGGAACGTGTGGGTGTCCGTTCATACGGGGGACATGGGCAGGAAGAAATTGACGTCTGGGATCATCTGAATGTCCCGAGCGCGGGTGACTTCGGGATCCGGAACCTCGACCTCTGCGGGAATTTGAGTTTGAGTGATGAGAGTGTGAGGGTGGGGGGGCGTGGAACCCAAAGGGATTTCTTGGAAGAGGTTGACCGAATTGAGGAGGGGCATATCCAAATCCCCCATCTCCATTCACGTGACGTCGGTCTCGGTCTGCCCTTTCGTCTTCTCGATCGTAAAACGCTTCTTCTTCATCTCGATCCAAACGGCGTCTCTTCTGGGCATGTTGTGGAGGTGGGGCACGACCCTTATCTTCCTCATCATCGTCATCATCAATGTCAATCACATCATCCCCCCCAAACATCGCATCACTATGCCCAGCACCACCCCCACCCACCCCCCCACCCGCACGCGAGGGGGCTGGAAGCGGGGCCAATCGGCGGGGGGGCGGGTCTGCAGGGCCGTCGATCACAATTTCCTGTCCGTCGATGACGATCTTTAGGGGACCCCCCCCGTCGGCCTCTGGAATGAAATCACCCGCCTGCAGACCCCCCGGGTGGCCTGGCTGTTGCTGTTGTTGAAGTTGCACAGGCGGGGGGTGGTGCACGGGGGGAGGGGGCGCATGGACGACCGCCCCCGCGGGTCCGACCCTGTTGGTCTCGCTCCTCTCGAGCCTGTCGACAAGCTGAGCCTGCAGGGAGGGGGGATTGGGGGTAATAAGATCTGATTGGGGGGGAGGGGGGAAGCGGAACAGACAGAGGGAGGGTGATCAGTGAGAAGTGCGAAGGGACACTAAACAGACGGGTACCTACGGACCTTAGTGCCTCCAACAGCCAGGCGTCTTTTCTTGCACTCAGCCTTCAGTTCCACCTGCAGGAAGGAAGGGTCCAGGGAAGACGGTGGGAAGAGAGTACATACAATTCACGCATGAAGCAAACGGTGAACAGGAAGGGTAGATCCCCCTCTTGAGCAAACCACCTTGCCATATATAGGGAGTCAGCAGAGAGGCACCTCTGTGCAAACCGGGGCGGGAGATTGTAGGGTTCCTTGCATCCGGGTTTCAAGTTAGGAGGATTACACATTTGTGCGACGAGCTGAGGCGACTCACCACTTTCATTCCCCGAAAGTTCGTCATGTGCAAGCCACAGTGGGAGAATCAGAATTCCCACACCAAGCGAGATCTTGGTTTTGAGTGTGTAAGTAGTTGGCCACTTTGACCCGATACTTCGCTTCCAAAACACGGGCAGTACACAGAGAAAATCGGATCCCTGAAGACCCAACTCCCGAAAAAAATGAACGAACAAACTGCAGGCCAATGACTGGACCTGCGGCGCGAAAAAAGCTATGCCTCCGTCTCCTTCTTCAGCCGAGAAACAGTGCTCCTTCACCATCCCTCACTGCGGGCGATTCTTTCAAAGGCAACCGAGCCTCTCTGAGGAACTCTACCAGCTTACACCTGATGCGATAGATGATGTTGACAGTGCTTCACTCTCTTCTTTGAATCTCCAGACTCAGAATGAAGATGGCTGATGATGGCTAGCTGACAGTTGAAGGGTGCCATGCAAGCCGGGGCCCCAATGCCAGTGCGATGGGCCCCGGCATTCCATGCAGCCGGCCCTCTGCACCCGAGGGGCTTGCATGCCGGGGCCATCCGGGTCCCAGATTCGCCTCTCAAGCTTCTCTATGTAGCTTCTCTCATCTCTCAGACTGCATGGCAAAGTCTCTCAGGATGTTCATCAGACAGATGATACTTTGGGAATCACAGTCTGACGTAACGAACGACAACATGCTGAGGGGTGGGCATGAAACTAGCCTCTTCAGAATGTGAGACGACACAGAGGAAGCTGGGATTCAAATGAAGGGAGAAGTTTGTACAGACTGAATTGAACGCTGATAAACAGGGCGCTGGCGCAGCTGATCTACCGAAAAGTGCCCACGATGACTTCTGCGATTAGCCTGTCAGCGGACGTCCTTCGTGATTTCGCAGTGGGGGTTGAAATCGGAGACGAACATCGTGTACTGTCTAGAGACAATCCCCAGGTCTGATCTATATATTCATTTTTCGATTGTCCGTTCCATCGTTCCTGTTCGAATCGTTTTGGGCATATTCTGTACGTAATATTCGTATTTCCTCTCATTTTCTTCGATTTGTAGGTGCCTATTGCTTCGCTGGAGCCCCTGACGATCCGGCTGACTTCCATTTTACAGGTAATTGAAAGCAAACAACTCATTCAACCTTGTGTATGTACGCGTCTCGACTTTCTGTTTTCCAAAAACCCGTCTACTTGGGGCTGGCCAGTCTGAAGGGCTGCCAGCTAGTCGAAGATGTGCTTTTTGACCACAATGCAGAGGTACCAATGTGGCATGTAGTTGTTTTGTGAGCAACAGTGTGCATGAGAGTGTACATCTCTTTACGAGCAATAGACCGTTTTCATGTACCTGGCATGGTGTGCATATATGTCTGGTTCTCTCTCTGTTTGTGTCTGGATTTACACTTCAGCAGGTCTGCCCCCAAACGCCCAGGAGCTCACAGCAAGGCACGGGACCACCAGACAACGAAGCATTCGAGATGAAAAGGTCAGTCGGTCGGATGGCTAGAGGGAGATATTGATGTCATCTTTTCTGCAGGGCCTTCTACGTGTCCCACATTTTCAGATTTGAAATGGATACGTGTACCCATCCGTACATTCATCTGCTGATTTCGGGGCTTTCTCTCTTGCATGCTCATACAGTGAGTCAACCCAGTCCAGACAGCGAGACGGACGAAGAGAAGAACCAGACACACTCTCTGCTTGTTCATTTCGCGTCTTTCCGTTCTTGCAGATCATTCGAAGCAGAAGCACCACCAGTCGGGTCCTTTTCAGACAGTACCAATTTGTTTCAACCCCCTATCTCTCAACACACACCACCAGTAACATCCTCGGACCTGGTCAGGCAGATGCTCGAAGCCCTCCAGGCAGCCAGACCTGAGGACGAGAGGCAGTTCTTGGTCAGCAGTGAGTGCATGCATGGGGGGGGGTTCCAGGTGCATTGATTTTCCTTTTCGTAGTCTCCTCAATGCCTTGACCAACCAAAGAGAGTTTTTCTCTTCAGGTTTCCTTCTTCAACATCCCATCCTGTTTTCGTAAAGTCTTCCATACGTTCTTCTTGGACTCCCTTCCTTCCCCTTTTGCTTTCTCTTGAGGGCGCCTGAGACAACGATCTTTCTGCGACTGCTGTCCCTCATTCTGTCTCTGACTGTCTGCCTTTGTTCCTTCCCGCAGATCGATTTCCTCCTTCTTGGCGCTGGGAAGAGACCCACACAAATGGAGAAGGAGGATGAAAAGGATACACAGGGAAAAGGTAAAAAGGGGTGCGGAGTATCGCCGTGCTCCCCCCCAACTTCGACTGTTCCCACGGGGTGGACGAGCGCGTCGAAGACAACTGAGGAGATTGGGGGGCCGCACTTGAACAAGCAGACGTATTTGCCGTGCCCTTTGAGTGGCCTCTCCTTTTCCTCTAGGGAGGCCTCTCCGCTGATGTGGGAGGAGACAGCAGAATCGGTTCTCCAACTGGTCACTCTGAGGGGGTTCGTGCCTCTGCAGGGTCTTGGTGTGTTGGCAACTCTTTGCAGTGCCACGTCCAACCTTGTACAGTGCCCCCTTGCCCTGAGAGCGGCGTTCCAGTCGACTGGGCTTGCCTGCAGGGGGCGGGCCCTGAGGTCTTTGCTGTGGTCTGACCACGTGGGTGCTCTGGATCTTCTCCTGAAGGAGGGCATCGTGGATGCTGACAAGCCCCTGATCCTCTCAGAGGTCTGTCTGTCTGCCTGTCTGTCTGTCTGTCTGTCTGTCTGTCTG
>JAHBMJ010001660.1:61395-106395 GCA_018398765.1 Chromera velia
TGTGTGTGTGTGTGTGTGTGTGTGTGTGTGCAGGATGGGCATCGTTTCGACTTCCCTCTTTCCCTGGCGCTCCGGCCCCGAAATTTCGTCTCCTCACCAGAAGCTGAAGGAGAAGGAGGGGACGCGCAGCAGAACCACCAGGGGATCCCCCTGGGGTCTCGAGAGTTTTCACAGAGAGACCAGCAGATCGACAAAGAGGGGGCTACTTTCGAGTGTGCCCGTCTCCTCATTCAGCACGGAGCTCCCCTGTTCAGTCTGAACGCGCAAACAGAGTCCCCTCTGTCCTGTGCAGTCCGACACTGCACACAGAGAGACATCCTGCAGTCTCTGGCAAAGGCTGCAGCCAAAGACGATCTTCTGTCTTTTCGTTTTCCTCTCTATGCGGAATCCCCTCTCGACCCTTCCGCTTCAAATGGTGAGTGCCTTGCCCCTTTCCTCTGGACTGCGGTACAGCATCAGAACGGTGCCGCAGTCGAAGCACTCATAGGCGCAGGAGCAGATCCAAACGACCATTCGCAGAGACTCTCGAAGTCTCCTCGTGGCGCCGTTAGGGGGGAGACGGAAGGGGAAGGCCTCTCTTTGAGGAGAGACGGTCATTCGATGAGGAGACTGTCGTTGTCGATCGAGAGCGATTCTCCTCTCACGCTTGCCGTGAAGAGAGGAGACGCTCAGATGATCCCCTTGTTGGTTCACCTGGGTGCACGCGTGGATCTATGGGACGGTCATGGGGACTCTGCGCTCCATGTAGCGTGTGCGCTAGATGACGTTCCCGTTCTTCGGCTGCTTCTCCAATGTGCAAAGGAGAAGGAGAACAATTGGGAGGGGGGGCAGGTGACAAATCTGTCCGTCAAGGACAGCAAAGGAAGAAGCCCTGTTCATCTTGCCCGCTCAGCAGCTGCCTTCGCTGCCCTGTTTGAATACGGCGCCTCGCCCAACGAAGGCCTAGATGATGGCACCACGCCCCTCCTCAAAAACGTCCGACTAGGCAAGACCGACGCTGTGACGGTCATCCTGCAGGCGGGGGGGGATGTGCACGTGCAGGATGAGTGGGGTGAGAGTGCAGCCTCACTCGCAAATCGAGGCGAGATTCTGCGTCTGATTGTGGAGAAGGGGGCAGACCCGAGACCTGCAGTGATAAGAGCTGCACAGGGCAAGTCTGGAATTTCTGTCGAGTCTCTGCAGACAGCGTTGGGGGGTCGTGAGGCGTTGTGTGAGGTGTTGAGGGAACAGAACGAGGAAGGGAAAACGCCTTTGTTCTTCGTCTCCCGTCCTTCCCTTGTATCTGACCTGCTCTCTGCAGGTGCGTTGCCGCATCTCCGAGACAAGGAGGGGAGAACGTTCCTTGATCAGACCCTCCTGAACGGTGCGTTGATTGAGGACGCTCTGAAGGGACAGACTCACCTGTCTGACCTTCTGACAGAGGCCAGAGACGGATGGAATTTCAAAGAAGAGGAAGTGAACGCATGGGCAGTTAGAGCTTTGAAACCCCGCATTGATCGCTCTGCTTCTGTTAGACAGGGGCAGGGGCAGGGGCAGGACGGGGGGGTAGGGTCTGAGGTTAGTCGTCTGTCGAATTTGACTCTCCTCAGAGGGACCCCCCTCCTGCTTGCTGCTGCAGTAGCAGGGGAGGAAAATTTCCTCACTCGTCTGCTCTCTTATGGAGCAAATCCGAAGGGCACAGATCGGAATGGAAGTTCGATTCTCCACCTTCCCCAAGTTTTGATGAAACCTGAACTCGTTCATAAGTTGATTTCGTCAGGTGGGTTTGTGCAAAGTTTGGTGGCAGAGAAAGACGCAAAGGGCAGAAACCCTTATGAGGTTTGTGTGTCAATGGCGGCAGTCCATGGAGAAGAGCTGTCAGAAGCTCGGAAGAGAATCTCTATGCCGGGGGGGAGTGAGGCGGGACTTTTGGAAGATGCGTTGGTAGAAAGGGAGCTGTGGCACGCAGAGAGGAGTCTGGAGGGATTCCGATTGTCCTCCCATATCCTCAGAGAGGCAAGCATGCGTCTGAATAGAAGAGCTTGAGAAGCAAACTTTTTGTTCCCATTTTGAGACAAGGGGGTGAAAGTGGGGGCGTAGAATCAATCATCTTTTATCTCTCGCCCTTCACGAAAGAGGGCGCCTGCAGGCAGGCAGGCACTGTATTGTAGTCGGAAGGAAATTTTCGGTCTCAATGTATTGCATTGCATGACATGGCTTTCAAGAATTCACGATGCATGACTGCGACCCGTTTTTGTTCATGGGTCTGCACGTAGTTGTTTAAGCGAGGATGCATGCATGAATGGTTTCTTTCGATCATGGGTAACGAGGGAAGACCAGAGGGGTCTAAGGTTTCGATGTATGCGCAAATGTGACAAGGTTCCGCTGTGTTGCGTGGAGTGAAAAATTGAAAATGTGTAGTCGACAGAAGCAGCCACCATGTAGAAGAGGAGACCGCCGTTCTTTTCTTTCCTATTTGGGTGGTTAATGTGCGGGTGGGTAGAGAGAGTTTTTACAAATGGATCCTTCGTTCTGGTCCAACGATGAGTCTCTCTGTGTCTCTTGTTTGTGAGCATGCATGCATACATGCTGGCCTTCTAATGTCATGCGAGAATTCACATCTATTCATACATGTTCTTATGGCTGTACTGTGTGTGTTGCGTCCCTTTTTTGAACGCTGCACTCGTTTTTGCTGCCCGGCGAGGGAAAACCAAATTCATCATCTGTATGTGAGGAGAGGTGGGAAGGGATCGAGAGAGATCATTAGGAAGAAGGACGTGTAAGTCGCTCCTTCAAGAAGGGAGTGAGGACAGACGAAGGAAAACTGGATCTCGGCCTGATTTGCATGACTGCATACGTTACAGATTGCTGATTACAAGTAGTTCGAGCTGGGCCGAAGCCCTAGACCTGTGTGCCAGTTTGTAGGCGTCCGGTTCGCCTTGCATCATGCATGAATTCTTTTTTTTGTTTGTCTGCAAGTTGGTTAGTGCAAGGAGTGAAGGACAGGAAAATTGCACTGAAGTTCTTTCTGGCATCGATCTTTATCAAGGAAGGGCGGAAGAGAAGGAGGGAGAACGGAGCAAGCAATGGAAAGTCGAAAACGTTCATTGAAGACTGACAGACTGCACGTCAAAGTGATGCCACAATGTCGGACTGATCGAGGGGATGTGCTTTCTTGCTTTCCGCCCCCCCGTCTCTCTCGCTTCTCCTCCCTCTCTCTTTCTCTCTCTCTCTGTCATGAGACCTTGCCGAATCGTCGTCCACTCTCGAATTTTCCTTCCTTCCTTTCTTTTTGAATCCACCCACCCACTGTATAAGAAACGGAAATTCCAGAAAGACTGGAGAGAAAGAGAGAGAGAGAAGAGTCGAGAGGTCGAGACAGGCACTCACTCTCGTGCCAGGATCGAAAGGCAGTCAAGTCAACAGGAGATCTCTCGAGACACGAAAGTCAATTCGAACAGAGCATGCAGAGATCCAAATTAAAAGATTTGTCGGACCAAACAGGAACCCTTCAATTGATAGGCAATCTCTCAATGCAAGACAGAAAGAAGGGAGCTGGTTCGTGCGCAAATGAATTCATTTCGACGATTTTGCTAGCGATTTTGGACTTTCTGTCTTTCTTTACATGTTGTTCTCCACTGCATCTTTCCTTCCCCTGAGCCCTGCATAAATTTTAGTCCACTCACTCAATCATCAAATTGGGTGTCTGTACGATAGCCCTGTGCATCCGGCCGCTCCTCATTTTGCGGGTGCTGCCCTTTCAAGTCTAACGCTGAGTCCAACATCGCCCTCCACACGTATAGCACTGTTGCACAGTGTCACGTGACACTGATCGAACTTATCAAAGAATGAAATCCATACATGGATCTAGGCATGGATCCTTCTTGTTGGCAGTCTTGCCGGGGCTTCTTTCTTCAAAGAAGCCTCAGCTTCAAGAAGGACATCAGCCGCATCTGCGTGGGCACTGTTAGTGTAAGTTGCATGGCTGTGATAAAGCTGCGTACAAAGCTAGGCAGGTGCTACTCTAGATGCTACTAGAAGTGCAAGTAAGTACAAAAACGTGCATGCAGCTTTTAAACTACATATATATTTTTCCGAAAGACTTCTTCGCCAGGCGACGTCAACTTCCCTAACAACTTCCATATACTAGCTTCTGTATTTTAATATTTACTGATTTTTCTAAATTTTGTGCCGCAATGCATTGAAAACATGTATCTATCTGATTCTATCAATAATAATACGAATTTATCTAGCTCTGTATAATTCTAGGTATAATTATGTATTGCTTATTCATATTTGTTTATTTGATCTTCATTTATTCATACATTCATTGCTATAATTTGCTAAGCTTTTTTGAATTACATATATATAACTGAAATTAAATTATTCAATTGTAATTCCAGTAAGGCCATAAAAGATATCAAAAATCAATCTAAAAAAAAAATAACTTAAACAATGAACATTATTATTGTTCCAATTAACTGATTTTTAATCTAGTTTTTAATCATCATCATCATCATTATTATTATTATTAATCGGTCTATAGGCCATCCATCATCATCATCATCATCATACGCCATCGCGATCGGCCTATGAATAGCGTTTGGCGGCAACGCACGACGCAGTTCGGTTCTTTACTTAATTACTATATGTAACTCTGTTAAGACTTGGTTTAGTTTAATTGACATTTGAAACAAAATCTTGGCTGAAGTTCAAAACAGTCTTTTTGTTTAAGTACTCTTTCCTAGACTCTTTCGTACTTGTTCATTACTTCCATGCACATGACAAATCCAAACATACACTCTCCACCGTAGCTTTCCACCCTGAGGCTCCCTTCTGAAAGTTCCTTGTGCGCCGGCAGTGCCCCAACCAATCTACAACGATCGCCACGGTCAAGCATCTTTCAATGATCTTTGAGCTCACAATGGGGGCCAAGTCTCTACAACTTCGTCTGACAGTGAAGCCTCAAGCAGGTTGAGCTCTGCAGACTGTTCGTGACAAAGCGCCCAGTCACGTTACCAGGCTTCTGCCGTTTGTTGCCTCGGTGGCTTTCTTTTCGATCTTACTCCAAGGCATGCAACAGGAGCTGCAAGTCCAGTGGCACGAGCAGTCCTCTGCCCGCGACCGGGAGGTCTTCTGCAAAAAGAGACCATCACAAGGACACAAAAAGATTGGCGTGAGAGTAGTGCTTGCTGGTTTACGCTAGCTACTACAGGATCATTCAACTGAATACATAGAACCTAAGGTCAGTCATCAAGCACAACCCACCAAAAAACCTTGTAAGCGACAGAAAAGTCTACGCAGAGATGAATGGAGAGGTCTTTGCAACAATCACTTACTCTGAAAGTTATGTAAAGAAATGCTGCTCCTCGTCTTGCAGTTGGTCTGCAGTTGTTCTCTCGATGCTTATCGGCATTTTTGCAGACCATATATACGGGGGATTTTGATGACTTCAAAATAGGAAAGACATCCAAAGAGCTAGCCTAAGGGTGAACATTCGATACACTGCCCAAGTGGAAAAAAAGTAGAGCTGTTCCTTATTCGACATATGAATAGCAAGGCAAAGGCGACTGGCGCAGTCACCTTCAAGGAAAGTGTGCATCATGAGTCCTGACCTCATTTCTTTTATCCTCTTGTGACAGCCACACATCAGCCGGGCCTCTGGGCCGATCTCAGCTGCACACATCTGCACCCTTTTGGAGATTCGTGCAAGAGGACAGAGACCCTCGGAGCTCCATTCCCTCCCAGGGGGCCTCCTTGATTCATTCATTGCCTCTCAAGAAGGTGATCCAGCGGTCCTCCCTCCGCGTTCTAGAGTAATCAATCAGCCTTCTTCTGCATTTACTCTGAGTACACAGATAACACGTGGGCAGGCAGACACACAAGTAGACAGTGCATTCGTGAATAGATGCAATGAGGGACGTCGAGGAGAAGGAGGGCGGCGTGCAGACACCGTACGACTCATGCATAATTTCACCCTTAGGTGATCCAGAAAGGAATGGCAGAGACGGGAACAAAGTCTCAGAAAAGGGACAGGGAAGGAGCTAAGAGGGAGAGAGCTGCAGAAAAGCAGGAGAACGACGCGAAAAGATCCTGTGTCCCTTTTCGCCTACCTGCCCTTCGAGTTCCGTCTCCCAGACTGCTGCAGTCCCTCCCCAGAATCTGGATTCCGAAGCGATGTCAGAGGCACCTTGGACCAGATCGGAGGCCTCATCGCTCGAACGACAGCTCGTCCCGCGTGTAGGGGACCAACGCTTGCAGAGAGACCATGTCAAAGAGAAGGGAGAAAAGAGGTATGAACAGGAGAGAATCGATGACGCATATACACAATCAGAAAACAACAAATTGCAGGAAAGATTGCAGTTTGAGAAGCTACCGTGAAGAAAAGACGGAACCGTTTCCGCTGCACCGAGCTTTCTTGCTTCGTGAGGGCGTTGGCATGCTTCACAGTCTGTCCCCAATCCCTCCCCCAATGCCTCCAAGGATGACTTTCCGTGGTCTACTGCTCAGACCTGTTGCTTGTGCTGGCTTCTGAGCACTGAATTGCACGCCGACCGGACTTGCAACAGAAATCACCCGTGGATTGCAAAAATGGGAAAGAGAAACAAAACGAGGAAATGAAAGAAGAAGCTGACCTGAACAAAATGCTTTCTTGCGTTTGGCTTGTTAATCTTGCGCCACAGTGCGAGGGATCCGGTTCCGTGACTGTGAGGGGGCATTGAGTATCTGGGCTGAATATAAGCGGATTGAAAGCAAAATGGGTCAAGAGAAACAGGCAGATCAAAGAGGGACAGAGAGGGAATCTTGTTTTTGTCATTGGTCAAAGACTACAGACATGCACTGACCTGACAGCATGCATGAGTGTGACGATTCGCATTCGCGCTTGATTGTCTGATGATTTGTGGTTGCTAGTGAGCGCTACGCAAAATAGAGTCTGAGTGAATCATTGAGAATATTTACTGAGACAAAAAGCAACACAGCTTACCTCACTGCTTTAATTGAGTTTCATGGATGCATATATCTTTGTACGAAGGTGAGTGCTAAGATGC
Source organism: Chromera velia (assembly GCA_018398765.1). Lineage (NCBI taxonomy): Eukaryota > Chromeraceae > Chromera > Chromera velia. The sequence goes on from JAHBMJ010001660.1 coordinate 68,424, forward strand.
ATGTCGCCTTTTCATAGTCAGACTTATTATTAATTTGCTCTTCTTTAAAGTTCAACTGTGACTCTTTCTGACTTTCATTCTTTCTTCTGGTGGACTTAAAGTTTGAGGGATCTAATGCCGTAACTTCTGAGTGCTGGAGAAATCTTTTTGACCACCTCCCTCTGCAAATTGCTGTCTTTTATCTTCCAAAGTCTTTCGTTCACTCCACGGATTCTTCTTGCATTAATTGTCTCGTTCCACCTCTGCCTATCTGGGATGTGTTCGAGTCTCTTTCCATCGGTGTGTTTTCCCCCCGGGCAAGAAGTCAGGTGCTTCTGCTTCTCAATCCCTTCCGCAAACAAATTGACGCAAAAAGCACAAAAATCCTCCCCACAAAAAGAACAAGTCACCACAGCACATTTTTCAACGTCGACAAACAGGTCACCGCACGATTCGGAAGGGCATGACAAATTGATCACATCATTAATTATTTCATTTGCTATTTGTTCTGCCTCGACTGGCCCGCTGCTTTCCACTGCTGCTGCGGCTGACTGTTCTTTTGCTGCTCTCGTTTTCTGAGCTATTTTCTCTTGTCGCTCTTTGACTTCTTCAACTTGCTGGAGCACCTTGTTGTAAAGTCCCTTCGTTTCTTCAGACAAATGGGGCAGAACAAAGTCATTTGGCAGCACAGCATCACATGTCATTCCCATGCATTTCGGTTGTCCTTTGTCTTTCATAAATTTTGCGCGCACATCTGGATTTTCGTAGTCTACTTTGCATTTTGAATTTAACCACCCATCCAAACATGCGCTGCAATTAAAGTGCCCTCCTTGCAAGCAACAAATTCCCTCATCTTTGCCTCCATTTTCTTGACACACGCAGCAGTGCAGCTCTTTGGTGTCATTAGATGGACTTTCTGGAGGTGTGTGTGTATGTGTATGTGTATGTGTATGTATAAAATTGGTTGGGGTGGCTGGTAGTGTGGGTTTTGATAAGGGGTAGGGTCTTGCCCTCCTGCTCTCTCTGGTCCGTGCCTCCTCTTGCTCTTCTCTGTTTCCATCGGACCTGGTACATGTGTGTACAAGCCAAATACGTATATACATATACACGGATATGATTAGGTGTATACATACCTCGTATACATCAATATCTACGCATATTACCTGTCAACCAGGTTTGGCTCAGAACAATCTCATACAGAAAAGGCTCCACCAGCTTATATAGAAACTTGAAGTCACACGGCGTCAGGCAAAGAGACGGTTGATCATAGATGCAATCATGAGGAGGTCAGCATCTGTTTGACCACACACGACTTTGAGTCTCATCAACACACACACAAAATGTGCCAAAAGCAAGGACCAGACGTTCATGCAGGACAAACACTAGGACAAACAGTCAAACAACCACTCATGCAGCAACACGTGCAGTCATTTACTGACCCGTTTTTGTCCGAACGTCCTTTACCACCCATTGGGCCGTGTTTGCCTCCTCCGGGAAGGCGCGCCATGATCGTCAACAACGATCCTTTTCTCAACCCACAGAAGCCGACAGACCAACTCGGTCTCATCAGTCTTCCTGCAAAGACGAACTGCTGCTCCTCTGCAATCCCAGCGACCGTGCCCGCTTGCTCCTCTGCTTTTCTTTTTACCTGCATGCACACAACATTCACAGAGAGACGCACACACACGAAGGTCGTTGCTGCTCTCACAGGCATCTCACTTCCCCTCCCCCAGATCTCACGTATGCGTGGAGGAGTCTATCCAAATTCGGAATGAAGAAGAGAGATGAAATGCAGGTGAATGAAGAAAAGCTCCGCATGCAGGGCTGGCTGCCCACTTCAAGTGACTCGACCTCATGCAGTGTTTTGCTGTGAACGCAGAACCTTTCTTGAATCCGTCCCACCTTAGCTGCGACAGCTTTTCCAGACAGCTTCCTTTCTGTACGGACTGTGCGAGCGAGCGACTTAAAAAAGAACGTCAATATCGTAGCAAGCAGTCGTGATCGAACTTTGATGACTGACCTTCCGGAGCGAGTCTGACTTCTTCACATTCAAACACACGAGGGCGTCGTTGCTTGTCCGAACAAAAATTTGGAGCGTCTCCTCCCGTCCTCTGGAGGTCTTTCTGCACAGAAGCAAAAAGCGGTACTTAAAGTTCACAACACTCTGGAGTTTAAAGTTGAGAGGGGACACTAGAGTTTTAAAGTTGAGAAAGGATACTGGAGTCTTAAAGTTGAGAAGGGACACTGGACTTTTAAAGTTGAGAAAGGACACTGGAGTCTTAAAGTTGAGAAAGGACACTGGACTTTTAAAGTTGAGAAAGGACACTGGAAGAGGTGTGCACTGGAGAGTAAGCGATAGGTTGAGAACAAGAGATGACGTCAAAGCGGCAGGACCCCAGGCACTGAATTGAGCAACTCTGAGACCTTAAGAAAGAACTCCGAAAGCAATCAAGTTTTGGGAGAACAATTTCGAAACGTTGGACAATTGTCAAACTGCCAGGATGAAAACACAGCGAATCTGGTGACGCGCATGCAGTCGAATTATATTCAACACACTCGTCTGCATACAGTCACGCATCACAGTCATGTCGCGTCCTGCTCTCATTTTTTCCTAAATGCCTTTCTCCGTGGGCTTTCAGACACCCACGCTCCGTACCATCATTGACTCCTGAGGGCTTTCAGACACCCAAATTCGTCAAGTGACAGCGCAGACAGAGGAAAGGGGCAAGGACTACGACAACTTCTGCGACCAAGGGAAGACACTCAACGGTCAGAGCATTGCAGGGCGTCCATCTTCAGATTCCGTTTTCAAGGAATCATCGAGTCCCCTGTGGGATTCGCAATGCATGTTCCATCACCGACAGCCTGACTCCTGTCATATGATTCTCTTTTCTCTTTTGGAAGTCTGGTTGCCTTCCCACCAAGGGGGCATGTATACAGGAGAACAAGAAGAGCACCTTCTTTCCATTGATCCGAACGCCACTGGAAAGTCTGGTTGTCTTCTCTTTCGATACATGACGAGGGCATACTTCCAATCATTCTCCACTCTACAAATGAAGGCAGGCCAAAGATGAAAGCGACCTCTGGTGTCTCCTGGAGCCAAAAGCGTTTGCATGCACCTGCACGTACCAGAGGGTACAACAAGACAGCTAGGGAAGGTGGGCTTGACTTGCAAGAAGAAGTACTCATTCACGCAAACGAGACAGATCTCATACCTCTGTTTCATCGCATCCATGCACCAACTCACTCTGCACGAACCCATCCGAAACTCATGTTCTTGTCTATGCACTTATATGCCGAGCAACCCTGGCCACCCACCAGATCGACCCCTTGGTTCCGTCTGTCCAGCCCTTTGCCGACGCGTGCACAATCAACAATGTCTTCCACCACGTCATGATATTATATGCACTATCATCAAGCCGTCCAACTTCACCCAGCTGCTACCGCAACGACGAAACAATTGCTCCATTTGCCCGCCATCTCGAATCATCCAACCATCCATTTATACAAATAGTTCATCCACACGTATGTATTTGCTCAGCTGCATGTCTTCTATAGTATCAAACTTCTCAACAGCGATCCACGCGGTCCCTGCGTGTCCACAGCAGTCTCCCATACACTCATGCACAACAACTCTGCCGACTTTCCGCTTCCTGACGAAAAAGACGTTGCTCTTGCGCTTTCTTCTCTCCAGAGGCACCCGCCACCCCTCAGTCGCTTTCCACCTTGAGGAAGAAGTGCCTGCTGCAGTGGGCAGTCGGAGAGCACAAATGCATGTGCGGAGGTTTCAGTAAGTACAGACGCCGAATCCTTGCTTGATGGAGAGAGAACAAACGCAAAGGAAACAAGAAAGCAGAAACAAAGGCAGGGCAGACAGACAGACGGACGAACGGACAGGCAGGCAGGCAGGCAGGCAGACAGGCAGACAGGCAGGCAGGCAGGCAGGCAGGCAGGCAAAAAGAAAGAAAGAAAGAAAGAAAGAAAGAAAGAACGAAAAAACGAAAGAACAAAAGAACGACAGAAAGGGAGAAAGGAAGAAAGAACGAAAGAACGAAAGAAAGAAAGAAAGGCAGGCAGGCAGATAGACAGACAGACAGACAGACAGACAGAAAGAAAGAAAGAAAGAAAGAAAGAAAGAAAGAACGAAAAAACGAAAGAACGAAAGAACGACAGAAAGGAAGAAAGGAAGAAAGAACGAAAGAACGAAAGAAAGAAAGAAAGAAAGAAAGGCAGGCAGGCAGGCAGGCAGATAGACAGACAGACAGACAGACAGACAGACAGACAGACGGAAAGAAAGAAAGAAAGAAAGAAAGAAAGAAAGAACGAAAAAACGAAAGAACGAAAGAACGACAGAAAGGAAGAAAGGAAGAAAGAACGAAAGAAAGAAAGAAAGAAAGAAAGGCAGGCAGGCAGGCAGGCAGGCAGGCAGGCAGGCACGCAGATAGACAGACAGACAGACAGACAGACAGACAGACAGAAAGAAAGAAAGAAAGAAAGAAAGAAAAGAAGAAAGGAAGGAAGGAAGGAAAGAGAATGGACAAAAACAGGCAAAAAGGAAGCAGCTCAGGCAAGAAAACAACAGTCAGTCGACTCACGTATGCCTCTTCGATCTTCTTCTTCAAAGCTGCCCTGACTATCTGAATTCTGCAGCAGCGCAGGGAAGAAACAGGGAGCAATTAAACCGAGAGAGGCAGTCTGTAAAGGAGGGTACCTACTTGTCATCTCTTCTCTTTTTGCCTAGTTCTCCCAGAATGTTGCTTGTACATCAGCTGGAGAAGAGAAGGGCACTCTGTCATGATGGCTTTTTCAACGGACTGTCAAGACGGCCCCTTTGCTTTCTCTCTGCTTCTGTATTTCTTCCGCCGTACCTGGTGCGAAGAATTGCTCTCGAAGTACCACCATTTGTCCTTGAATTTGCTGTTACAGTAGACCTCCCCTGAACCGCAGTTCCCGTATTTAGATCGGCAGAATGTGGGGTCTGTGCAGGGGTCTCCTGGGCAATTGGTCTAGCAATTGGTTCGAGGAGGGAAGCAACCCTCGGGCTTGTAGGTGGACGCTTCGTTGCAATAGGCTGCTGAGGTGCCGCAAAAGCCCCACTCGGATCTGCACATTGTAGAGTCGTCACAGGGCAGGCCTGTGCAGCCTGTGCTTGGATTGACTGTAGGGGCGGGGGGAGGGGTGCATCCCTCTGGCTTGTACAGAGAGTCATCGTTACAGTACCAAGAGGTGAAACCACAAAAACCCCACTTTGACTTGCACATCGTGGGATCGTCACAGGGAGTCCCCTCGCATTGTGCACCTGCTGCTGTGGGGGGAATGGTTGTGGTGGTGGTTGTAGTTGTGGTGGTCGTTGTAGTTGTGGTTGTAGTTGTGGTGGTAGTTGTTGTGGTGGTAGCTATGGTCCTAGGATCGGGACCGTTGGACGTGGCGACAGATGGGAAGAAGAGAGGATTTGTGTACATGCCCATGGATAAATACTCTGTGGGAATGTGATCGAATTCCGTAGGGATGAGCTCCATCCGTGCCATGGTGGAGGTTGGGGGCATCATTGTGGGCACAGATGTGATCGTCAAGTTGGTAGGGGGCCCTACAGGAGGGGTTGAGGGAGATGTGAAGTCGAATTGAGTGGTCGAAGGCTCAGGTGTGGTTGTGGTGACAGGCTCTGCAAGGGAGACGGCAATGAAGTTAACATATTCCTTTCCTGGATGTTTTCTGGTGATTTTCTTCGTCTTGCCGTCTTTGTGAGGGCGGCATCCGTCCTCATCAATGTAAGCTCTGCCCATTCTTCATCAAGCTTGTTGTTGCGCACATCTGCGGCGTTGGGCCCATTGTAGGTCCCGATGGTTCCAAACACCGCAGGCTCTACTTCGAAGCCTGGAAGGGGGTGGAAGGGTATTCGCTGCTTCTTCTCTGTCATCTCGGGAGCCTGCAGACAACATTTAATCAGAGTGTGCATGCAAAGATAGACAGACAGACCTGGTCCCTCGGTAATAAGGAGCTGAAGTCCTGCCAGATCGATAGGGGATGCATCCACGTACCGAAACAAAGTCTCGGAAAGAGAACGACGAGATGATGTTCTGTCTCGACACTTTTTTCCTGTGTCTGGAAGAAACACACTGGATGTGTGAGATGAGCTCCAAAGCCAGCGGATGGCAAGTCACTTCCATGAATGTGGGGCTCACACGACGCAGTTTTAAAAGTGAGCAGGGGCAGGAAACCGGTAAACATAGGTATAAAAAAGAGAAAGCACGCCACAGCCAAACACGACATTGACTGACCGTCTTGCCCCATCCAAACAGTTTCCCTCCGATCATCTCTGCGCCTTCTGAGTAGGCCATTGCCATGAAGGCAACCGTCAAGTCGCCCTCAAAAGTCATGTAGTTACCCATTCGCTCTCCCTCTCCCTGCAGGCCAACGGTGAATCCGTCTGGGCCGATGGAGCTCAGTCTTGCCTTCACGTACTGCTCCCATTTGTGCTGGACATACACGACCATCACAGGCGGTTCTGCAAAGGGAGTGGCGAACTTGAATTGATACCATCCGCCATCTGAAGGCACAACGACTGTGCCCACCTCCATATGCCCCCCGTTGGCGAGAGGGAAACTTCCCTGGTCGGCCAGAAGGAGAGTGGCCTCCTCAACCGTGTGCCACGCATCGTAACATGAGGGCTCGAGGATCTTGGCAGAAACTCTGGAGGCCCCTGTAGGCTCCTTGTGAGACATGGCGATGACGAGACCTGGATCTCCCCCCTTGGTTGACATGGTGCTTGCAAACAGAACAGGACTCTCGAAAGGCCCGGATACAGGGGTGTCCATTTGTTCGTGATCCAGCTCGATAGGCACAGTCTCGAAGTGAGGGACCGAGTTGGGAGGAACAGTGGCGGTCTTCGGAGGAGCGGGGGTGGTGGTGGTGCGGAGGGCGCCCCTGCCGACTGAGAGGACGCTCACGATCTCCTTCCCTGGATGTTTCCGGGTGATCTGATAGGAGTCTCCGTTCTTTTTGCATCTGCACAGATAAACAGGGAACTTCATTTTTCTCTGTCGTTCTTTTTGTACCCCCAGAGGAAGGTTCAAGCACATTGCGAGGCACTGGGAACAGCGTGAAATGATTCCAACAAACAGAGAGATGCATAGACAGGATGTCGAGAAGAGAGAGCAAAATTGCAGCCGGATCGTAGTTTATATTTGGGCAAGGCAAGGGGGGGCACAATCTAGTGCATGAGTGTGTCAATGGGTATCCGGTCCGTGCGCTCGCGCATCTGCCTATCTGCCGGGTACTAGAAGGAAGAGGGCCAGTGCCTTCAAGCACTCTTGTAGATCGTGCAAGTGCCAGAAAACAGGCACACAAACTGACAACCAGCTAGCTTATCTGAAGATTGGTCGACTCCACCCCCTCCCTCCCTCCCTCCCTCCCTTCCGTCACTGACGCACGCACCTGCAACCATCCTCGTCCAAGAAGAGGATGGAGGACTCGGGGGTGATGCCGATGGATCGCACGTCGATGGCATTCGGTCCGTGATAGGTCTGCGCGTCTGCAAAGACTGCAGGGGCGTGTTCGAACACCGCGTCCTCATCGACTTCGATCGTCCTGGGCTTCTCTGTCATCGCCTTGGGCTGCAAGGAAGGAAGAAAGGGAAGAAAGGGAAGAAAGGGAAGAAAGGGGAGAAAGGAAATCAGTGGGCGTGAGAGAAAATGGGACGAAGAAAAAGCAAATGCATTGTTTTTCATGACCGTCGTTTGAGATAGACAAGAGAAGAACAATGGAACGGTGAGGAAGGTCGGAAGCCTCAAAGGGGTGGACACGTCCGCACGCACTTGGAAGAAAAGTCCATATGGAACAAAAAAGCCCAAACAATCACTTGTCAAAGCAACACAGTGCGTCAGAACAGAGCCAAAACAATCACAGATAAAGCACAGCGAGTGTCATCACTCATTTGTGTCCTCACCACTCACCGTGGAGACAACAGAAAGAAGGAGACCGTCCAGAGCCTCTGCTCCATGATTCATTGCAATGTAGGCGACCTTGAAGGTGCCCTCGAAGAACTGCCCTTCTCCGATCTTCCCCCCCTCTCCCTGTAGACCGATCTCAACCATATCGTCCTTCACCCTCTTCATTCTGGGCTTCACATACAGAGTCTCTCCGCCTGGTGTGTGTTGCACTGCCACAATGACAGCGGGGGGTTCCTCGAAGGCGTGTTCAAACATGAAGTCGTGCCACTTTCCGTCGGCTTCTACGTCCCATGTCCCGATCTCTATGTGAGCACCGGAGGGAAGGAGGAAACTGCCTGGCTCTGCCACGAGCAGATGAACAAACTCGACTGTGTGGGGCCCATCGAAACAGGAAGGCTCTTTGAACTCCACAGAGTATTCGAGAGGGGCCCGGCAGGCGATGTGGGTTGGACAACAACAATGCCTGGGTCCCCTCCGTTCATGGTGGAGACAGAGGGGAACACCAGAGGACTCTGGTAGTCTGTCAGAGAAGAGGGGACAATTGCGGGGGAACTGGAGAACTCTGTGGATAGAAGAGAGAGTTTCGGCCAGTCTCCGAACTCTTCCTTGTCCTCTGTGTCATCTGCCTCTTCATCTGCTGGATCTCCGAGGCCGACCGCGTGAATGGGAGGGACTTGACATTCATAGTCAAATTCTCCATACTTATAAGTGCCGACGCAGGGGTCTCCGACAGTTTGGTTTTGGGGTTTGACGATACAGCTTTCGTTGCCATCGCACATACCGGACCCGTGGTCGAAGATACCGACGTAACAGTCGAGGTCAGGGATGGAGGAGTGGGGGCAGACTTCGTCCCCTGGCCTCTCACGACCGTACCAGGCCTCGGTGGTGACAATGACCTCTCCGATGACAATGACCTCTCCGGGGGGACAGGAGACAGTGCCCTCAATGTTCTCGCAAATAATGTTGTCTGGGTTTCCGGCAGAGATGGCAACGCTTGTGGTGGTGGTGGTGGTGGCAGTGGTAGTGGTAGTGGTGGTAGTGGTGGTTGTGGTGGTTGTGGTGGTGGTGGTGGTTGTAGTGGCGCAGCCTTCGGATCTGGTTGTGGTTGCCGCAAAAGCCCCACTCGGATCTGCACATTGTAGGGTCGTCACAGGGCAGGCCTGTGCAGCCTGTGCTTGGATTGACTGTGGGGGCGGGGGGAGGGGTGCATCCCTCTGGCTTGTACAGAGAGTCATCGTTACAGTACCAAGAGGTGAAACCACAGAAACCCCACTTTGACTTGCACATCGTGGGATCGTCACAGGGAGTCCCCTCGCATCCTGCACCTGCTGCTGTAGGGGGAATGGTTGTGGTGGTTGTTGTAGTTGTAGTTGTCGTTGTGGTTGTAGTTGTGGTGGTAGTTGTCGTGGTGGTGGTAGTGGTCGTGGTGGTGGGGGCGGCTGCCACACACCCTTCGGGCTTGTAGGTTGATTCTTCATTACAGTGTGCTGCAGTGGAACCGCACCACCTCCACTTGGAACGGCACATAGTGGGATCGTCGCATGGGTCTCCCACACAGCCTGCACCGAGAGTGGGGGTGGGGGGTTCTGAACCCTCAGGGAGGCAGAAAGGGACGGGGTGCTCGGTGTCGATGTGGTAGACACCGTCGTCTGGGAATGACTCTGGTTGGTGGAAAACGGATGGGTCTTGGGAGGGGTTGATGGAAACAGAGGAGACGTAGAGGGAGGCCTCGTTGAAGGAGGCATCCCCTGCCCAGGAGGGGAACCAGACACCGATGGTCAGACGGGCTGCGACTGCTGAGATGTGCTCGGTGGACTCTCCAATGAACTGATCATCAATGAACAGCTGGACTTTCTTTCCGACAGGGACCATGTAGAATTCTTCCTCTTCCTTGACTGCCGCCATGCCCTGGTAGGGACTGTTGGCCTTTGCGACATACAGATGGTCCCCAACTCTGGCCAGATCTGCAGCTGTCAAGTCTGTTGGCACAAGCTCTGTTGACCAGACGAATTTGTATTTGTGGTACTCTCCGTCGTATGCGGTGGGGATGGTGACTGTCTGGTAGTTTGCACCCATCACAGACTCCCACGTGTGGAAGCCCGCTTGGTGCCAGGACCAGGGGCCAGGTGCGCCGATCTCCGGAGCTGCATTGATTGGCATGCATCAATTAAGAGAAAAGAAATATCAGATAGGACGATTCAGTAGGAGTAACGCTTGCGAACAGACTGAGGGTCAAACGGGGGTGCATTTCGGGTCAGCGATGCATGGAGCTGAGGGTAGGGAGTGAAGTGTCGGTCACGGAGGAACAGCACATCGAAAGCTGATGAGTCCTTTGAGTGATGCACCCAGCCAGAGAGGTCCTTTAGACTGACCGTTGATTTGTGAGTTGACTGTAGACCAATACCCAATGTCGGGGTTTCCCTGTCTGAATCTAGGTTGGTAGAGGGGGTCCTCTGGGTTCAGGTCATCTCCCTCGAGGTCCCCTCTGGCTGAGTAGTGCTCTGAGTAGTGGTGGGTGAACACAGCTGCCACCATTCCGAGAGGCTTGCCGTCAGTACAAGCCTCGCACACGGCCTTCATCTCGACCTCGTATGTCCCTGCTCCGTAGTAATCGTATGTGCTCATCATGGCTCCCACTCTCTGAGCAGATCCGTCACAGGCGTATGTGCCTGGTCCAGTGCGCGTGATACCAGACACAGGGCCATCATATGAGTCTCCGTGTCCCTTGAAGACGACGACATTCTTTACTTCCCTTCCCACGGTGTCGGTTGTCAGCATCACGTTCTCGTGGGAAACTCCATTATTCCCAGCCCCCCACAGTTTCTCCAGAAGAAACCAGCGCTGGGGATTGACGCCTTCGGAGAAGTCATCAGTGAACCCTTCAGGAGAATGGAAGAGTAGGTCGATGTCATTCACAGCTGACACCAAGGAGGCTGCCAGCAGGAAGAAGACTCCACGCATGGTGGTCAGGCAAAGAAAAAAACCAGACCTTTGCGCGCATGTCGATCGGTGTTGCTTTTTGGTCTGCTTCAGAGCAAAGGAAAGGCTTCTCCCTGTCGATGCGAGACCCTTCCTCTTCTTTGCTCTCTCGAATTTGCTTCAATAAGAGCCAGATCGCTTTGGAATCAACCTCCTTTCTTGGACAATCCTTGGAAGAAGCCGGCACATGCAAAAAACCAAACATTTGCATGCATGCATTCGATTTTTTTTTTTTTCTTTTTTTTTTTTTAAAGTTTTTTTTTGGGGGGGNGGGGGGGGGGGGGTTTGACTTGAATTTTTAATGAGCGGCGACCTCGCAGACAGGCATGCAGTGGAGGGGTGTTTCAGTTCAGCAGGATCGATTGCAGCAATGCAGGCCCCTAGAGACGATGGTGACTGGGCTTAGGCCCCTAGGCAGGCCTAACATTTGCATCTATAACAAAAACGACCACAAAGTAAAATATATATATTTAAAAAAAAAAAAAATACTTAATTAATTGACGCGCCGCGGCGCCGGGCGAGCCTGGCCGGGGGCCGTGGGGACTGCATGCATGCATGCATAGCATTGCATGCGGCCGGGTTTCGCGAGTCGCGGTCTGCGCGTAGATCATGATCGACCACTGCAGGAATTAATTAATCTGCAGGACTCAGATCCTGCTTTGGACTTCGTCGATCACTGTTGATCCAGACACCGCGGCGTTTACAGTCAAACGCCGCGTTGCCGCGGAGTGCCCAATCGAAGGGCGTACCACGCCGTGGTGCACCGCGGTTGTAAAAGTTGGAAGAAAGGGTGGGAACCGCGACGTGACTCTTCCGATCCTTACCTTTTCTGTATTTTTCTGACGTCAGTTGAATTAACCAAATTAATCAGCAATTCATCAAATTCATCGTTGGAACACCTTAAAAAAATTTTTTGACACCTGAAGAAACCGTTTTTTTGAGTATGTATATATATATATATATATTTATATTATACATGGGGCCATGTCCCAAACAAAGGGGGGCGCCACCGCGGAGCAGCGTTTCTAGACACCGCGGCGTTTGTATGTAAATGCCGCGGTGCGCCCTTCATGCCGCGGGGAAAAAACTTGGAGGAGAAGGGGAGGACTGCAACGCACCGCGGAGTGGCGCGGTGCCGGTCGAGCAAGTTTCCGTGGCAAGCGGCAGGACCGTCACCTTTTTCTCTCCGCGGCGGCATTAAAAAAAAAAAATGGATCGTCGAGATCGAGTCCTCCAATGCAAGTGTTGCTCTGACAGCTCTCAGCCCAGAGAGCTATACAGATTCTTGTCAAGCGATCAACTGAGAGCAGCGGGCTCAACCTGTCAAAGGAACATTCATCTATGTGATTTATATGCTTTCATAAATACTAACTTCAATACTTTACAGTTGAATCTGCTCACTCGACTCTGAATTTTTGCGAAGCTGATAGTCTGCCCAGACTATCTTACCGTCTGAGTGTCATGGCGCCCAAACGAAAAGCGTCTGACTCTGGTACGAAGATGATGTATGCAGTCTCAGAAGTTCTTGAAGTTCTTTGTTGCCGCAGAAAAGAAAGGGGAGGGGGCGGGCAAGGCCAACCAGCCATTACTTGGTGGCTTTGTGCCTCCAGCCGCCCGGAAATCTCTGGTTCTCCTGCAGTTTGAACATCCAACATCCCGATCACAAGAGCACTGGAATTCATAAACCTTTAAGTCCGCTACAGACCTTACGTCTTTCACTTCTGCTCTGCAGGAAGCAAGAGCAAAGATGAAAGGGGGGCGTCTCGGTTCTGTCCTTGAATCCACCTGCCGAGTTGTTTTGGAGGGAGTCTTTGAAAGGCTTCACCGGGTGCGCTTGCTTGACGCTCCTCCGGGCGAGCAGGAGAGAGGTGGGGGAAAAGAGAAGGAGAGAGGTCACTAGGTAGTAGGCAGGTGTGTATCAGTGACTAGCGTAACATACTCGACTCGTACATATAGGATCTGTCATGCCAGGTTCTTACTTCTAGATACTTCCTTACAGACTTTCATATGAGGGCTTGACTCACTGCTGACTGCGCGCATCTCGATACGGCCTGACATGCTGCTTCACGTACCGTTACATGGCTGGCTAGCCTCACAACGTTACGTGCTATCTCCCCCTTGAAGCCACGTCTACGCTGGCTTATACAGAAAACGCAAGTGAATTCTTTTATGTAACGCTTCGCGGCAATGAAGTGGTGATCGTTGATCAGATCATCGCTTTCCCTCACTTGCAGCATCGTAGGAAATCAAAGAACGCTTTTTTTCTCTTCTCTTTTCTTTTCTTTCATCTCTCTCATTTCTGATTTCAAAATTTTCTTTACAGTCTTTTCTGTGGCTCTTCTTCTCTTTTGCATTGTCAACTCATAGTCCACTTCAACTAGCCACTTCAATCAACCCATCGCAACTCCTAAACACCATCTATACCAACTTCACCGTACACCCAGTATACATGCCCCCTCCCCTGTATACTGTGTGTACGGTGAAGTCGATTAGTACGGATGGTGCTTGGGAGTTTCGGCGAGTGTGGCTCCCACAGAGCTCACAAAGACACTCTCCTCTCACACCCCAGACACCTGCATATCTGTTTGCTGCTGCAACTGATTGGAAGCGCCCGACTGTGTATAGCCGTGCGATCTTATGCGAACACTACCATCACCCAGAGTTTCTTCGACCCAATCCATATCCTCCTCTTTCACACGGAATTCTTTCTCTGGGGGACTTGGTGGAATAATTCTTCTCTCTCTTTCTGTCCCTCGCTCAGGCCTCCTCTATTGTTGCGAGCGTTCAGACGAATTTGAGTGATTGCTGCCAAAACCTCGCCTACTCGCTTTACCTCTTTCTCCACTTCGATTTGCATTTTTATGTGCGCCTGGGGCCTTACGCATGCCTTCAGAGAAGACGTCTCTGGGCTGGCAGACTTTCTGTTTCTTTTCACTCCCTGCTGAACTTTTTAGGCAAACAGCATTACAGTGCTCAGATGATTGCTGAGTCTTTGCTCGCTCTGCCTCTTCCCTCCTCCATACAGCTTCTGTCATCCTTCGGCTTTGTCGGGTTTTCCTGCCTTCTGTATCGGATCAGCATTTTCTTTTCTACAGAACGGCTTCTACCTGAAGCTTCTCTTCTTCTGATGAAGTGGCAGATACACCAGTTGCTCTCAGAAGTTCCTGCGCAATCTCGTGTCCCTCCAGCAAGAAGCCTTCACCGCTCTTCTGCACATCGCAAGAAGGAACGTCTTTGAATTTCTCTAATTTTTCAATGATAGAAAGAAAATTTCTAAAGCATTCCCAGATTGACATCTCTTTAGAAGCGGTCTGAACGTGTCAATGACTCTTTCTGCAAAGCAAAATGATTGACTGCTGTACGTCTCTATCCGAGTTAAAGGGTTTCGTACGTAGTTAGGCAAACTGTGGGTAGCTGCAGATGACGGACCTCGCACTGCAAATTCACGACTAAAAACGGTCTGCAAATACCCCTAAGGCAATTGTATGGCTCTGCTACTGCGCTAGGTGGTAGGCAGGTGCGTATCAGTGGCTAGAGTAATATACTTGACTCGTACATACAGGATCTGTTATGCCAGGTTCTTACTTCCAGATACTTCCTTACAGACTTTCATATGAAGGCTTGACTCACTGCTGACTGTATGCATGCGCGCAGCTTAATTGCAAAGATGCAAATATGCTCGGACTGCGTGCATCTCGATACCGTAACAGCTTAACATGCTGCTTCACCTACTGTTGCACGGCTGGCTAGCCTCACAATGTTACGAAGGTGAGGAAGGAGAGAAGGAGAAAGGTGAGGAGGGAGAGAAAGAGAGAGCTGAGGAAGGAGAGAAGGAGAGACATGAGGAAGGAGAAAAGGAGAGAGTTGAAGAAAGAGAGAAGGAGAGACCTGAGGAAGGAGAGAAGGAGAGAGTTGAAGAAGGAGAGAAGGAGAGACGTGATAAAGGAAAGAAGGAGAGAGTTGAGGAAGGAGAGAAGGAGAGAGGTGAGGAAGGAGAGAAGGAGAGAGGTGAGAAAGGAAAGAAGGAAAGAGGTGAGGGAGATGATGGTCTTGCTCATGAGTCAGACGAGATGTCGGAGTCTGACTTTTTAGGTAGTGAGGGGGATTTTGAAGAGAATGAAGGCGGCGGTGTTGAAGAGAAGGAAGGGGGGGAGCCTCTTGCGGACCCTTATATTGAGAGGAAGCAAGAGGACAAAGCGGGCACAGATGTGCCGGAGAAATCTATGTTCTCCTCTATCATTACGGTGGTAAAGGAGGTCCGATTGTCGGTTAGAGGGGGGCGAGGAGTGGTGTGCGGACAAAGGGACAGACTCGCACACAAAGGTGAGTCTCTGACTATGCAGCTTTCCTTCGTCAATGCACCTTAGATCTGGATTCTAATGGTCATGAAAGTAACTGCGACTTCAGAAAACGATAATCAATCGCATATCAATCGCACATCAATCGCACATTTGCTTTGTGTACAAACATATGTCAAACGCAGCTGAGAGATACTAAAGGGGGGGGGTCAAATGGGTTGAGGCGTCTCGAAGTGTAGAGGAGAGAAGACTTTGTGCTTCTAATGCTCCCCACCTTTTTCCTCTTTTCTCTGTCAGATCTGTGATTTGATTAATTAATATTATATTTGATAATGCCAAATAATGTTTCATGGTGTATACATTCATGAATAATCATTTTAATATAGTTTGATTCATTTTTATTACTACTTATTTGGATATATTGAGGGTTATTGAATCTAATATTAAATAATAGTGCAATTGAT
Source organism: Chromera velia (assembly GCA_018398765.1). Classification (NCBI taxonomy): domain Eukaryota; family Chromeraceae; genus Chromera; species Chromera velia. The sequence continues at coordinate 84,093 of JAHBMJ010001660.1, forward strand.
GATCTAGTTGATGATGTATGTACAGTTTTTCTTTTTATTACCTAACTTAATAGTCATTTTGTTCTTAAAACGCCTTAACCGGCTTATATAGAATAGGATGGGATTTATATTTCGGGCTACCCTGTGGTCTACCACCGGGCCTCGACTTGCACCCTGAGAGGCACGGTTGTCGCCGCGGGGCGGCAAACGGTCAAGCTAGTAGGCTAGAACCGCGGCGCTAGCGCCGCGGAAAGCTTGGGCAGGCACCGCGGCTGCACCGCGGCTGCGCCGCGGTGCTCACCAATTAAGGCTGCTCTAGAAACACTGCCGCGGAGGGGCCTGGAAAGGACCGCGGAAAAAGGGCCACTCTAGAAAGCCTGCGTCGATCACCTAGCTGGAGTCGGAAGTCACGGTTGGTCGCTTGATGTGGTCAATCGATTGCCGTCCTGTGGTATCACACAATATGTCGGAAAGAAAATAGCCAAGTCCGTTTCTTGCAGCAAAGGCTGTTGAATCGAGGTCATCAGAAAAGGTTGAAAGCTCGTCTCCTCCCTTGTCTGCTTGCGCATATCCGTAGACGGAGAGCCAGTCACAATGCCAACGCCAAAGACTAGCACCTCCTCTGCGGGGGACTCGCAGCTGATGATCTCGCTGTATATGGCTTTGAATTTTGGATCGAGTCTTCTAATTATCTGGACGAACAAGCTCACATACCTTGCGGGCTTCAAGTATACCATTGCGTTGACGTGTCTTCATTTCGTATTCACTTCTTTTGGATTGGAACTGTCTCGTATGTTGGGACTCTTCTCCCACAAAAGCATTTCGTGGTTCGAGGTCGTGCCTATCAGCTTATCTTTTTGCGGTTTTGTCGTGTTCAACAACCTCAGCTTGCAGTACAACACAGTCGGACTCTACCAGTTGACAAAGGTGATGACCACCCCAACCATTGTTGCCATCGACTTCTTCTACTACCACCGGACCCTGCCCTTCTGGCAGAACATCAGCCTTATCCCTATCATTATTGGAGTCATTCTGGCCACTGTCACGGACCTCTCTGTGAATTTTTGGGGCGTGGTCTTCGGGGCCTGCGGCGTTCTCTCCACAAGCTTCTACCAAATCTGGGTCAAGACTGAACAGGTGGGTGGGTCGGTGCGTTGACCGTGTGTGCCTTTCGCTCTACCCGCTGAGAACCATCTCGCTCATTTCTCCATGCAGTGCGGATGAGTGGCGAATTATGACCTGTGAGAGAAGGAAGAGAAGGAGAGGAGTGGGCGTGTGGAGACGGAGAAAATACAGACCCTGACAAACCAGAAGTGGCGTGTTTGTATGATGTAGGAGAATAGCAAGAGTGACAAGAAGAGCTTTTTTCTTCGTCGGAGAATGGAGAGACTGAGAAGGAATGCTCTGCTGTGAGAGAACGAAACGACGAACAGGAAAGAAGGAGTGTGTGTTATGAAAGAGGACGAGAAAAAGTGACAATCCTAATGTCAGTAGATATAGGTGGAATCCAGAGCGCTGCATACATCAGACTAATATAGTAGGTGACCTTGCGCTTCTCCCCCGTCTCCATTGATCGAGTGCAGAAACGGTTGGACTGCAATGCCCCTCAGCTGTTGGCGTACCAGTCCCCGGTGTCTTGTCTGTTCCTTTTGTGTGCGATGCCTTTCTTGGAAGACCTCTCGTCCCCTGAGGCCGGTCTCTTCTTTTTCGAGTGGACAACAGACGCCACTCTGTACCTGTTCGGCTCAGGTGGGTTGTCTCAGAGTCTCCCTCCCTCTGTGTGTGCGTGCGTGCGTTCGTGCTTGTGTGTGTACGTGTGTACGTGTGTATATATGTGTGTGTGTGTGTGTGTGTGTGTGTGTGTGTGTGCGTGCGTGCGTGCATGTGTGTGTGTGTGTGTGTGTGTGTGTGTGTCCATTTTCTTCCTCTGTTCCTCCAGGAGACAACCCGCGCTTACCGTTTCCTTTCCATCCTCCATTCAGATCTTTGGGTTTTTGTTGCTTCCTTCCAAACCCCCCTCTTTTTGATTCGACCTCTCCCGTGCCCCCTTAGCCTGCCGCTCTCTTTCCTGCAGAGAAAGAGACAAAAGAAGGGAGAGCAGCCGTCTCGTTTTCTTTTGAAAAGAGAGAGGGGGAGAGAGAGAGAGAAGCCGTCCTCGTTTCTTTTGAGGTATGGAGAAAAGTGAATATACGTAGGCGAGGACAGTGTGTCATCCTTTGTTCTCTTCACTTCTCCGGTCGATTTGATTCGTCTCCCTTTGTAATGCCCGCCTTCCCGTTGGTTCCTGCAGCCTTTTGCGCATATCTGGTGAACCTTTCGATCTTCTTAGTCATTGGGAAAACGTCCGCAATCAGCTACAACGTTCTTGGACACTGCAAGACGGTGGCTGTGCTTCTCTCGGGATGGGTGCTGTTCGCTGAACCTATCAACGCACACGGACTACTAGTGAGTGGGGTCGTTTTCTCTGCAAATTTGCCCTTAGTTTTCTCTTCCCACCTTTCCCGGGCCCTTTTTTGCCTCCTTTCCTGTTTTTCTCCCTCTTCTTCCTTCCTTCCTTCCTTCCTTCCTTCCTTCTCTTATTCTTTCCTCCTTTCCTTCCTGCTGTTTTTCCTTCTTTCATGTTTTTTTTTCTTTCTTCCTTTTGTTCTGCTTTGTCTCTCTCGGGGTGCGCGTACATACATCAATCCAACATTTTCTTGTATCAAGAAGAGCTCACATGCGGACGCAAAAATGATGCCTCGTCTTGTTTGTAATCTGCGGGGGGCATTTTTGTCTCTCCACATGATGCTCACCAGTCATGTCTCGTCTCTTTCCAGTCGTCTTCTAGCGTCTACTTCACCCGAGGTGTTGCACTTGTCCTCAGTTCCTCTCTCTGGACTGTGCCTTCTTGCACTTCTCTTTTCTCAACTCATTCATTCACTCGCTACCGCACTCAGTTGCTTACTAAGTCACTCACTCAGTGACTTATCCACTTATTCACTCAAACGGTTACTCAAACAGTCGTCATGTCACTTTTTCACTTGCTCGCTGACCCATTCACCCAATCAACCACTGGCTCGCTCACGTTATCACTCGATGTGGGTGGCCTCTCAGTTGTTCTCTTGCATCTGTCTCTCGAACCCTGCCTTTCCCTTTGTTTTGCCATGCGTCGCGTGTCTCTGCTTCTGTGGCTTTGACATACTCCTTCTGCCTGAATGATGCACGACAGAAGAGGTGTCTCCAGGAGCAAATCTTGAACCATGAGACATGTCCTACCCTCGCCGTATTTCACTCTGCCTTGCAACATCCCAGAGAGAAAAAAGGGGAGATTCTATTTTGCCATGAAACAAAAGACCTCGGAAACAAAAACCCTTTCGAAGGCCTGCTGCTCTTTCTTTTATGCTACAAAACTGACATAAAGGAGCTACATACATGCATTGCGTCATCCGACCTGCAGGGAGTGCTGCTGACTCTGTTCGGCATCATCTGGTACACTCACCTGAAGCTCTCCCCTGCTGCTTCCCCACCCAGTGGCCAGGGGAAGGACAAAGAGGTGACCCCAATAGGACGGAGGGACAACGAATTGGAGAAGGGGGAGGTCGAGCTGTCTGACATAACCACCGAGGCAGAAGACCATCCTCTGAAGGGAAAAGTAGATGCAGGACCGGAAGAAAGACGTGCCAGCGTTAATTGAGATGACTGATTCAATGCAAGAATGGGATCAAAGTAGACCTAGAAATAGACCAATTAAAGTTTGCGTCACTGGCAGGAGTGCCGGCTTCTTTAATTGAAACCCTTGTGGTCTGTGTGTGTAGATAAAATTACGACCTAGATATTACAACACTAGCGACTTCAAGTCTAAGTGTTATCTGTAAAGTTATTTTTACAATACTAAAGTCTGACCACAGACTTTGGACTTTAAAACTTCTTTGGTTTTATAACTTTAAGAATAAAAGGCTTCAATATATTGATTTGTTGTTTAGGATTATTTAGCTTTTTAAAACGTTTTCCAGTGCATTGTATGACAAAAAACTTTTAAAGTGCGTTTCAAAAGTTATATTTTAGAGTCTACAGATTCAAAGCTGACTTTAAACTTTATTTTACTTTAAAACTTTACAAATCACACCTAGCTTTAAGTTCGATACCATATACAAATTACACATGCATGCAGTGTTACATGCAGTGCAATACTAACAATGATCCCGACAATGAAATTGGTTCTAGAATTGGCTAGAGAATTGGTTAAATATGGTTAGCATTAGTTACAGTATATTATATTTGCATAACACTTTTATTGCTTTGTCCCTCTTATCTGGCCACCTTATGGTGTCCAGATAGAAGGTAAAGCGAGGATAAGAACCTTAGGAAGATCTAGAGAAGGAACGTGAGCAACACTAACTCAAGCAACACCTTATAGGTTCATGTAAACCAGGTCTCAATCCTATTTTGACTCTAAGAGGTCCTATCGAGCTTTGTCTTCAGACTTCTGACTGTATAGATTTATGCAATATGATTCACTGACTTCGGTTGACTTCAACTTAAACTTGCCGTAGGATGTTGCTCAGACAACATGTTGCTAAAGAGGCCAAACGTAGGCTTGCATGCATGAGCAGAGCCTCAAGTGCGACACATACTGGCAGACTGCGTATACGCACAGTGGCGGAGCATGGCGTTGGTATGCGAGCTCATTCAGATACAGCGCATGCGAGGGTCCAGAGGGCAGCGCTACAGGGTAGGACTCCATATTATATACTTTTGATATTAATAGATTAATAGATTTGTATATGTAAGTATAATTATCTGTGAATATAACATTAAATTTATGCATGAAATAATATAAAGACTAGTATAAAGAAAAATAACAAGAAAACACAATTTGGTGAGAAGCAAACTAGCAAGATGCATAGAATCGAAGGAATCGATCGATCAAGTGCACTTCACATACAAATCTTTTTCCCTTCTAGATGATTTATTGAGCTAAAGTCTTCCGATTTGTGCCCTCTGTTCTCTTCCATTGCTGTTTGCTTTTACTGATTGTCTTCAATATGCAATAAGCGTTGCAGCGCAGGTCCTGAGATTGGTCAGATTGAGAATAAAAGTTTCATGTGACGAATGACGCCTGTCAAGATGAAAAGTGAGAGTTTCAATGGCTCACTGACACCTCCCAAAGCCTTGCCAACTTACTCCAACCTCGCTGTATTACTACTGTATGCCTGGGAGCTCGAGGAACATCGTCTGCAACATTGACTGGACCGGATGGAGAGAGAACCCGGTCATATCCAGTTGGGCAACACATGGCAACACTCTCAATTAATTCGTTGATATTCGTTGACAATTATGCATACATGCATGGCAGGCTGGCCGGCGCGGCGCTCAAGCACAGCACACGCGCGAAAATGCATGCGCCGTGGAATTTTAATTCTTCGATCATGCATGCATGTATGCATGCATCGATCCATGCGAGATGCACGCATGCAGCACGTACGTGTTGCATCGCGTAAATATATATAAAGTACGTACCTCCGTTTCACTGAGATTGCCTGTCACAATGGCTGAAGAGAGACCTCTTGGTTGTATCGTCTGCAGTAAAGATGCTTTGAGATGTCTCTCGATGGGGTGTACCCTTGAAAGGTTTCGCCTTTCCAAAAAGAGGATTGGCAGCGTTGACCTATACGCATGCATGTTGCAATACATGTGAATCAGCAGGAGACCAAAATCAATTGTCTTTGCCCCTGCGAGAGAGCCCCTCGAATAGGGTTGAGCAGAAGGAAGGATGGCGAAGATGATGGGAAAGAAGGAGAAGGAGGAGGACCCCGAAAACGTGCACGGGGTAGACGACGAGCCGACAATTCCCCAAAAGTTAGAGGACTTCTTTGACGGGAAGTACATGCAAGTGGTGATGACCTTGATCACCATCTTCGCTCTGTTTGGTGATGACATTCGTCTGGCAACTTTCGAGAAGAAAGACGACCCTTGGTTCTTTGCCACCTTCATTCTTTGCTTTCTGGCGTTTCTGGTTGAGTTGGTGGTCTTCTCAGTTATCAAGGAGGACTATAAGTGGTCCTTCTTCTTCTGGTTGGACTTCGTTGCGACTTTCTCCATCATTCCAGACATTGCATGGATTACAGACCCGATCCTTCAACTGATGCAACTGGACAGTGCAAGCAACTCCGCAGCTGCAAGAGCAGGACAAGCAACGCAGGCAGGAACACGAGCAGGGCGAATTGTGCGTCTCGTCCGACTAATCCGATTAATTCGAATTGCGAAACTCTACAAGTACTGTTCCAAAGCTTCAGAAGAAGATCTAGAAGAGAAGTTGAGAGAGGAGGCAAAAGCTGCCATGAACGCCAAACAGGCGGCCCTGAAGAGAGTAGAGGCAAGCCGACTGGGCAAGTTTCTCTCTGAACAAACCACGAGAAAGATCATTGTGGGCGTCCTCCTGATGCTCTTCGTTATTCCTCTGCTGCAAGTGGAGGAAGAAGACAACTCCAGATTTTTCGGCCTACGTCAGATCTTTTGGTATGGACGCTCTGGGTGCACCGACACAGAAGCGCTGTCCGTGCACTGCGAGCAACAGGTCTGTCAGCTTTATCTGAAATGATGAAAAGGAAGGGCTTTCTGAAGGATTTGGATTTATTCTCCCTTGACGCTTGCCCTTGTTTTTTCTTCTCAGTAAGTTCATTTCGGTCCCCCCATTTCCTTCTTTTGGTCCTCTCTCACGCATGCCTTCCCCTACCTTCCTCTTCGTCGTCTTTTCTTCTCTTCCGATTTAGGCTGCAATCTCTCTTGCGCTGGATTGCACTCATTTGCCTTTCTATTGTCTTCGTACAACTTTGAGTAATCTGCAGAACGGTGCCTGGATCACTCTAGATGGGTGGGACTTTATGTTGTTCAGATACACAAAGAGCTCGGTGACACCAGGGTCTGATGTCAACAGGTGGGGGGAGGAGGGGGTCTTACTGAGCCGCAGAGCCTCAGGAAGTTGTGAGGGAGGTTTAGGATGTCTTCTGGATTGTGTGTGTGGCTGGGTGGTGTGCTTCACTGTTCTGTGTTGTCTGCACGACATGATTTGCCCGGCCTTCCCTCTTCGCACAGCTTTGCTCCTCGCGCGGACACTCGCCCGTCTAGTTGTCGCTTTGTGCACGTGACTGATTGTCTGTTTGTTTACATGCATGATTGCATGTCTGAATTTTTTCTCCGCACGTTTTTCAGTCATTCACTCGGTGGCGCATCTTTTAAATTGTCTTTCTGTGCTTCTGTGTGTTTCGTTGGATCCCTCCCTCAGGTTTCCCCTTCTCTGGCTCCAGGCTCCTGACTTGCGTTCGGTCCGTTATTTGTCGCATGCAGGGGATACATGTTTCCTCTTCGGTTTACTTACTCCCTTTTTCTTTTTTCCTTTCCAACTTCTACACTTTCCGTTGTTCTAGTCCCTTTCTGTCTTTCATTTCCCCAAGGGGGCGGAAAGAAATGCCCGACGCTCATTCGAGAGGCACAAAAGCTGGCAGACAGTCAGCAGAAGACCTGGCTGTAGTTTCCATCCCCACCACATCCTCTTGGGGGTCGTCCACCAGCCGGGGGGGTCTCTTCTTCTCCCTCCGTGTCTCCGTTTCTTTGTCGTATCCTCACTCACTGGTCATACAGCTCCACTTCACGTCTGTGCACTTTGTACCTTTGTGCTTGCAGAAGGGGCACATTGAGGATTTCGAGAGCATCACAGGAATCGCTGAGTCTGGGAAGAAACAACTGTGGAGGCAGAACCCGAGATGCGCAAGTGAGTGAGTGGGAGAAATTAAGCGAGAGGACGGTCTTCGTTTGTGAGGGAACAAAAAGAGCTCGGAAGCGGAGAAAGAGAAAAAGAACAAGAATGAATGAAGTCCGATCTCTCCTGTATTGCTTTTCAGCCTCCTTCTCTCTATGGGTGCTCTTGGTGCCTTTTGGACTCTTTTCGTCCTTTCTCTCCACATTCCATTTAGGCACTTTGCCTTTTCTGTCCTGTCCTGTCCTCTGTCTGTTTGCTCTGTCTTGCCTGTAGAGAGCTCTGTATCCCCATGTTCCTTCTCTATTGATTCTCTCTCTCTTTTTGTTCCGTCCTTCTTGCAGCCCTTGATCCCGTGGACTGTCCCTACAGAGACGAGGAACTGGACCTCGTCTCCTTCACTCCTCCTGAATGTCTCGACAGGGAGGACTGCGATTCTGTTGCATCGTATGCTCGGTCAGTCTGCACGCATGTCTGTCAAGGCGTACGTGAGTGCCTTCAAGGCCGGTCGGCCATCGGTGGAACGGACAGGGAAATACTTCACAAGCCATACATCAGTTTTTTCGTGTTGACTTCGATTTCGTCTCCTTGACTGATTTGACTCTGTAGGTGCGTTGGGGGGACGCTGTCTTGTCTTCGTACGCGCCCGTGTGTGTGTGTGTGTGTGTGTGTGTGTGTGTGTATGTGTGTGTGTGTGATAGAGAGAACAAAAGTGGAAAGGCATTTCTTGGATGAACAACAAAAGGAAACAACTTGAAAATACCCATGCCTTTTTCTGCCTGGGCCAATTCAGATTTCAAGTCCAGCTGAGAGTTCGGGAGTCTGCGATGTGGAGTATGGCCGTGACGGTCAGCTTGTTCACCTAGCCTAGCCAGTCTTTGCTCGAATCCTTGACTCAGCTCCTTTCTGATTCTTTCCATCTGTATCGCTCTACTTTCTGTGCACTCAGCCCTGCTGACCGACCAATCCACACACGGCCTGTGTCTGTCTGTCTGTCTATCTGTCTGTCTGTCTGTCTGTCTGTCTCTCCAACTGTCTACCTGTGCACTTTCAACCCCTCGGAGTAGGGTACTCGTGCGAATGTGCCACGCACATAGACTGCTCATCTCTCTCTGTTCTCATCCAGTTCTGCCGCCGTCTCGTCCGCTGATTCAATGAATGGAAAAAACGGGGGATTCATTTTCTTCCTTCCATCGTGAGCATCCCCCCCCCTTGCCTTTTTTCCCTCGCGCAGGTGTTCATCATCATTCTATTGGGGACCCTGAGCATGTTGCTCTCTCAAGACACGCAGGTGAGGGGAGCAAAGAGTTCTCCGCATTTCCTTTTCTTCTCGCAGAAGCTCTTTGCTGTTGTCTTGGAGTTTTTGAAAAGGAAAGGGGTGGCAAGAGCTGGGTTTGGTGATCTCTCTCTCTTTCTCTCCATCTCTTTGGACATGTGTGTGAATGTGAGAATATTACTGGATTTGTACCTCTCTGTGTCCGCTTGTCAATTCATACGCATAGCTCACTGTCTGTCTCTATATCCACGCCTCTGTCTACCACGTTACTGTAGTCTGGTGAGTGTGTTCTTTTCCAAATGAATGCCAACTCGTACCGTAAGACGACTCTTTCGGTGTGTCTACGAATGTGTGCGTGCAGAATCTGGTGATTGCCCCGATAGAGAAGATGGTCAACATCGTCAAACAACTTGCGGACGACCCTCTGAGGAGGCCGGACGTCTCGGTATCAGAGGAGGAGACGGTGAGAAGGAAGAAGACGTAGACAGCCAAATAGAAAGAAATGGGGGAGGGAACAAGGAGGCTGACAGACAGACGTACGGACAAAGAGAACCTGAGATAGACAGCATTGCAGGTAGACCTATTGGAAAGCTTCCAAACAGCAACTTGGGAAGACGCAGCAATGGTGCTGAAAACGTTTTCTCACGCAGACCGTGGGGACATGACTCACTGACTGGGAAATGAATAGAGATTCAGAGTAGATTCTCTCGGTGAATCGTGAGCAAAGGCAAGTGACTACAGACAGACTCATTTCTGCCCATTATCTCAGACGGACTTTTTGCATTGCCATTGCACCTGCAGAATTCAAAAAAAAAAGCATTGCCATTGCACCTGCAGAATTCAAAAAAAGGAAAGAAGAAAGGGGGGCCGCAGCTGGAGACCTCGATGTTGGAGGCGACAATTCTCAAAATTGGAGGGCTCCTGCAGGTGGGTTAGATCGTTTGCTCACTCGAGAGATCGAAAGCTGGGATGGATGGGGTGTGGCTGGAACCTTGTTGTTCTTCACATTTTCGTGTGTCTACTCGTTGCACTTTCTCCTTTTTCCATTTCGTTCTTCGTTTCCTCTTTCTGAGCCTTACTTATCTATCCCCTTTTTTGATTTGCTTTCAAGTTCCTTTCTTTCCCTTTGATGCTTTCTTGAACGAAGGTCGGCTTCGGAGAGGCAGGAGCAGAAGTGATTGGCAACAACATGTCGTCAGGAGACGGTGAGTGAGTAGGGGGGGGATAATTAAGCGTCAATTGCCGCGTCCTTACTGGAAGATGATGGTCATCTCCTGCGAATACTCTCGACACAAGCACTTTCCTGCCTCTCCCCAACGCGTCCCTGTCGTGTGCTCGCGGAGTTCTCCTTTTCCCTTCCATCCCTTCCACTTCTTCTCTCCGTCTGCTTCTCTTTGTGTGTGGTTCTACCCCTCCTCTTCCTGTTCCTCTGCGTTTGCACTCAGTGGAGGAGACTGTTTCCTCGACCGTAGTCAAGAGTGCTGTGTTGTTCATCCTCCCTTTCCAAAAACGTGCGCGTGCGCAGTTGGTATTTTGCTTCCCCCCCCCCCCCTCTCTCTGTCTCTTTCTTCTGTGCGTCTGCCCCTAAATCCTCTTGCAGGAGAGTTGAACATCATGATTCCCGGCAGGCAGATCAGTGCGATTTTCGGGTTTCTGGACATCCGGAGGTTCACAGACGGCACAGAGGCTCTGAAGGAGGACGTGATGCTCTTCGTGAACATGGTCGCCAAAATTGCCCACCACTGCGTTCATAGGTCAGCAGTCGAAAACCTGCTCTTCTTTCTGTACGACTACGGCAGGGGTTGGGACCTTCACGTCTGAAAAAAGGGCAACCCAGTACGCTTTAGTGATCAGTTTCAGCAATTCTGGATTTTCTTTCGCTATCCCTGTGTCAAATCATGCATATGAAACCTTCCCGCTTTTTCGGCTGATTACCTTTCTGTGCTGCACTACAGGTGGTCTGGCAGTGCGAACAAGAACGTTGGCGATGCGTTCCTGTTCACCTGGAAGATCGGGAACCTTTTGGAGAAGACGGGAAAGAAGGTCGGGGGGGAACTGGGACGGGAAGAGAGAGACTGGTGGAGACACAAACTCACATGACGAGATGGCATGCAAGAATGAATTCATTGTTTGGGTAGAGACGTGTTGCTCTTCCAAAAGTCGGAAGGAAGCACAAGGTCGAGCCTTTTGGGTTGTTTTCTGTTTATGCCGTCGGATGGATGGCTCTGAGTGTCTTTGGTTCCGAAGCCAAAGGCACGGGATGCCCTTCGCCAGCCTTGAAAGGAAGCGCGGGATCAATTCTGTTCATTTGTACTGATGCAAGTCCCTTAGCGTGCTCTTCATTGATGCTGCAGGAAGGAGGCACGAAGCAGCTTCTCCCTGCTGAGCTCGCGAACAAGGCACTCATCTCTTTTCTGAAGATTATTGTGGAGATGAGGTCAGTGGCTGAAGAGGATCGAAGTGAATGTAGAGGGGGGTTGTCATTTCGGGTGGCTGCGTTTGAGCGTGTCGATGAATCTCTGTGAGCATGGAAGTGCCCCTTCCTGGGTGTGTATCGACTTCTTTACTCCCTATCTGCATTTTGAGAGGGTCGGGCCTCCCTTTCTTCGAATGAATGAATGCAGCGATCGTTCTGCATTGCATCTTCCTTTTGCAGGAGGTCGACTGAGGTCAGGGGATTCGAACACGATCCCCGAATCCTCGGCAGATTCGGTGAGGGATTCCAGCTGCGGATCGGGTACGGCCTCCATGTAGGGTGGGCGATTGAGGGCGCCATCGGGAGTGACTTCAAGATTGACGCTTCCTACCTCAGCCCTCACGTGAACTTCACGGAAAGGCTGCAAGTGAGTGAGTGTTGTAAAGCGGGAAGCAAAGTCTGAATGTTCGTGCAGGCCCTCTTTAAATCTGGTGGAGGGGAAGGAGAGAGACATGTGAAGTGGTGGTAGAGCCTTTCTTGCGTGAATCATGCGTCCCCATTCCTTTCAATTCTGTCTCCCCCCCCCCCNNCCCCCCCCCCCTTTCCTGCCTGTGATTATGCCCTGCAGGAGGCAACGAAGATGTACATGGTCCCCCTTCTGATGAGCGAGCCTTTCTACGTGATGCTCTCAACGAAGGTGCGTGCGTGCGTGTGTGTGTGTATGTGTGTGTGTGTGTGTATGTGTGTGTGTGTGTGTGTGTGTGTGTGTTCTCCTGGCTGGAGTTGGAAGGAAAAGCAAAGAAAAAAAGAATTGTGAAAGGGAATCGGGTCTTTTTTTCAACCAATAGAAAGATGTTAAATTGAATGCCAGTGCAGCAGCAATTACACTCAACTCTTTTGCAAGAGAGACAAAGGAAGACCAGCTGCCCAGGAACTCTAGCCCCCCCTCTGCAAATGTTGAGGATGCAGGCAAAGGACAGAATCCGCAAAATCGACGTCGTCAAGCCTAGCGTCTCCATCGACAAGCCGATCGGCATCTACACGTTTGACGTCAAAGAGGACCATATCGAGCCTTCAGTAGATGCAGAGGACTTCATCGGAGAGTTCAGAACACCAGACGTCAGCGTTCTTTTCTGCCGTTCTTCCTTTCTTCCCTTTTTCCTTTCTCTATCCTTGTCCGTCTGTCTGCCTGCCTGTCATCTCGTTCAAAAGCATGTAGGAAATTGGGTGGCGTCTGCATTCTTGCCTGCCCGTTTGCGTATCCTCTAACCCCCAGTTTTTGTTTGTATGTGGCTTCTACTTTGGTGCTTCGATCTCCGGATCAACACGCACGGAGCGTGTCAAGAAAAGGCCTGTCAAGACTCTTCTTCTCATTTTGTTTTTGTTTGCCTGTCTGTTTGGTGACTTCGGCGTGATGCCTGAGTCTCGTGGAGAAGTGGGCGTGATGAGCGAAGATGATCATTCTGCGACTCGCTTTGTCCTTGTATCTTCTTCCATGCACGCAGGACATGGATGACATCCCGAAAGACCACATCTACGGGGCGGGGGCGGAGTTTGCGTTCCTCTGCGATGCTGACATTCTGAAGTTGCAACAAGATCTTCCTGAGGAGTTCCTCTCACTTCATCGGTGCGTGTCTCTGTCTGTCTGTCTGTCTGTCTGTCTGTGTGTCGGTGTATCTCTCTGCCTGCCTGTCTCCAAAGAACAAATAAATCCGTCTGACCCTATAGTCTGTCTCTTACCCTGATTCCAGGCAGCTTCATTTTCTGATCTTTGTTTACTATGTCTGGATGTGAAAAAAAAAGAAACGAGAGAGAACAAGAATTCGTATCTTGGTACTCCCGTGTTTCTGTCACTTACCCTGACAGTCCTTGTCCTTCAACCCAAATGATTGATTAATTGATTGATGCATCATGCATATTGCAGAAGAGCGCTGATTCAGTACACAGAGGGCCAGTGGTCGGAGGCGAAAAAACTTTTTGAAGAGTCAGTCGGGGGCACAGGGAGACGCTTCAGGCTTCACCATCGAGGTTATAAAGCTTCATTGATTTGTTTAGGTTTTCTCGAGATGCTAGGAAGGGAGCAGAGGTGGACAAGTAGACAGACGGGGGAAGGAGGGAATGAAAGAGAACAAGGGTGCAGAGAGGGGCGGTGGAATGAGCCGACTCAACGAAGATAAAAAGAAACAAAAGGCACCAATTAGGGGGGCTTTCACAAACTTGCAAACAAAGTTTCTGTTAGACACATAATAATTCTCACAATTTTTTCACATCTCCTGCACATGCCTTACATGACTTTTTTGTGTCTGCACTCTTCCCTCCATCTACTTTTCTGTATTTTATTCCCGCCATTTTCTGCGTTGCAGGTGTTTGGAGATCATGCCTCACGATGGGCCGACTCTGGCGCTTTTGGATTTTATGGCAGAGAGGGACGACGAGCCTCCCGAAGACTTTCCAGGGTTTCGGGAGACTGATTATATTTAAACAAATTCGTGCATTTCTAGCACAAGTATGTGCACGATCTGCAAGCAAAAACATCTGGACAACCCAGACATAGAGGTTGTAAGTTTCAATTCATTTACTAAACCTGTACAGAACAAAATCCCCCCTGTTGGTAGATTTCCGATTTATATAGTGAATTAGTTTGAAGTAGTAAATTGTTCCTGATATTTATCCTAGTACATACCATACGGCATTCACTTAGCCTAAGACTTAGCATACCACTGGCACTAATTATTTAATAGACTATTTCAAAGGCTTTAGATCTTGTATAATGGTCAAAACGCGTTTTTTTTATCGGTTTTTAGTTATATAGTCAATTTTAAACAGGGTTGATTGATTGATTGATTGATATGTTCCGCCCTAGGGCCTTCCCGCTATGTCTATCTGGTTAATTGTTAAATTATAAAATTATTGATACTTTCAGTACCCTAGTCAATACCTTAGTACCGGACTAGGTACCGGAGGGGGGGGGGGTCTCGGATTTTGATACCGACACTTTCGGTATCAGAAATATCTTTAAAAAATTGCAAACATGATCTTAGATCGATATAATCTAACATACTACCTCTAATACAAAAAAGAAATCAATGGTCACCAGTGACTCACCACACTGTAATGTAGCAACATTGATTGTTTCTACATATAATAATGTTATTTATTTTTAAGTACCTCAAATTCATGATAATAAATACTAATTCAACTTATCTCAGCTGCAAATAAAAGGAAACTTGAAATTTAAGGTATTATTCTTAGTTTTTTCAAGCTTTTGGGATTCTATAAACATTTAATAACTTTCTATGTTTTAGTCATGAGAATATTATTGGACAACTTACTAGCTTATAGTCAGTAATTCAGTTGTAGAGCATCGAATCATAATTTGAGTGTCCTAAAAAACCGTAGAAAAAACCGCGCCACTCACTCAACAATTATAACTAAATATTTATATTTAATAATAATAATATTTGTTTTTATATTCAACAGATGGTTCACTCTGTTAATACATATACGTTAATTGCCACATATGTCGCATAATATGTTTGAATTGAATGAATCGAATTCCAGTGGCTCTACTGTTGTGACGCAAGCACAAGCTAGAGCACAGTTGATCAAAACGAGCCAAAACCAAGTTTTTCAAACAGAAAAGGCATCAAAAAATGGGGAGGTGGATCCAATGCATGTGGGAGACGAACTCTTTACCACGGAGCCACGATCGCAGGCTGAAGCATCACCACATGGCACGGCGCATGCATGCATTCATTTCGTTTGCAAAGAAATGGCGATGAAGATCTTCGAATGGTTCATGCACTTGACTTCATGGCGCGCACAAGAGACACTCCCCCCCCTGCTTGTCATAGAAAGACCGGTAGGGCTGGGGGTGACTCTGTCGAATTCACAATCATGCAGATCCATGCACACACGCATGCATGCATCCTTGAGTGATCGAAGAAGAGAAAAACCAACCACTTGCATGGAGACGTACGCTCGCACGCGGACTGGGGCCATGCACTCACTCACTCACTGAGGTCGACAGACAGGCTCTATCGTCTTTTCTTTTCCGCCTGACAGACAGACAGACAGACAGACAGACAGACAGACAACTGGCATCATCTCATCATCGATCGATAACGAATCCACGCAGACGGACAGACACACGAAATACCATTCAGATACACACTTGCAAAGAAAAACACTTGATCTGAGCACCACAACACTAATCGTCGACGTATCGATCGATCGAGTGCCTCGGGCGCACGTGCATGCAGTCGTACGGAAAGGGAAACAGAAAGAGAGAGAGAGACAGAGCTGGAAGGAAGGACGGAAGGAAGGCAGAATGTGACACCGATAGTCGACAGACTGACAAAAGAGGTCAAAGAGAAAGAGACTAAGAAAAGAAATGGAGCGCAACCAGCAACAAGTACATGGAGGTGTGGGATGCGAACGTTTTTAAAAGATGACCATGAAGGAAGAGAAAACAAGAATTCGACAGAAGGCATTTCGCATTCACACTCGAAAAAGACACCATGACAAAAGGCAATCGAAGAACAAAGCAAGCCATGCACCCTTCGCAAGAACAACCAAGCTCCTTGCTGACGCTCTCACTCACTGACGACACGAAACGGATAGGGATGATCGAACGAGAGAAAGAGAAAGAGGTCAGATACGACACATGCACCTCACACTCCACCCATGTTGACCCACCCCCCCACGACACAAATCCTAGTCCCTGCCCTCGCCCAGTCAATCAGTCAGTGAGTCAGTCAGCTGCGGAGGATAGGTCATGAGAACAGAAGGAAAGGAAGAGCCAACCATCCTCCCAAACGACCCATCCTGCTCCCAGAGTGTCTCCCTGGGCAGACAGAACAGAACCACAAAACCGACGCATGTAAGTCACTGGACAGAAACAGATATTATCACGCAACACATACGCGCATGGTCCAAATGCACACATTATCATGAAAGAAGAGAGCGGGCGAGAGAAGAAAGGAGAAAAGAAGGAGATGACGGCATGAAAGGGTCGCCCCGGACCCCAAACACGACAAGAAGACGATTTGAAAGAAAGAAGACTATGATTGAAAACAGAGAGAGAAGAATGAAACGAGGACGAGAACCGTGAGTGAGGACAACGAATGATTTTTCCCTCCCATCCTTTTTCCCACCACCCAATTTTTTAAAATGCGTTTTAGCGGGGGCCGCCTGCAGTCTGTCGTTCAGCAGTCAGAAATTTCGTTTCTTTCTCACCCTTCTTTCCCTCTTCTTCTGCTCCCTTGCCCCCACCCTCCACCTCTCTTTTTGGGGGGGGAAATTCAGCTGGAACAAACGACTTCCTTCTCTTCTTTCACTCTGCACACACAAGCAAGCAAGCAAGACAGACGGCTGATCTCACTATGCGCGCGGTCGCACCGGCACTCCGGGTACCCCCCCAAATTTGCTGCCTGCCCTGAACTCCTCTCCCTTCATCATCAAAGAGAGGCCATACAGAGTTGCCCCGTCTCCCATGTGGGTGTCGTACAGAACCACAGACCGCGTCCCCACCGAGGCCTCCCTGCCGATCTCCACCGTGCCTGTCTTCATCACCCGGTCTTCGAACAGATGAGTCTGGAGGGTCGCGTTCTCCTCGACGGTCGTGTCGTCGCCCACAGTGACCAGATCGAACTCGATCAAGTAGGGGGTGTCCAGGTACACACGTCTTCCGATCTTCGACCCCATCATTCTCATCCATGTGTTCAAGAAAGGCGTCCCCGCAATGGCCTTTCCGAACCCTGCATAGGCGCAGTCATCTGCCATGGTGGTCATTAGCTCGGCCCTCCAGACGAAGGTCGAGTAAAGGGGATGACGTCCAGGGCGGATGCGGCCGACCAACAGCCACTTGTGGATAAGGGTCGAGAGGGCAACGACAGAAGCCCACAGGAAGACCAAGGCTGGGACCATCATGGGTACCCACCAGTCGAGAGTGAAGGTCTGGAGTCTGTAGATGGTGGATTCTTGTCCCACAGACCACTCTGGGAAGAAGAAGGCGATGGTGTAGGTGAAGATCAGCCAGACGGCAAGGAATGCATACTCGACTGTAAGGGAGGGGGCGATGCATCTGTAGAGCTCGATGAGAACTCGGAGGATGCGCATTCGGAGAGGGGGGGCGAAGGTCTTGGAGCTGTCGACCTCGACAATCTCCCTATTGGGTAATGCGAAGGCCACAGAGCCGAGGTAACTCTGATTCGGTTGCGTTGTGACAGACGCGGGGGGTGCAACAGAGGCGACACCCACGAGATTGGATCGGGGAAGATCGGTTCCCGGGGGGGCAATGGAGTTGTTTCCGAGGAATGTTCTTGCCCCCACCTTGACTGTCCCCAGGGACATTTTCATTCTCCCACTCTCTGCTTCTCTGTTCACATTCCACCCTCCCACATGGACTGCATCTGCAATGAAGCACTCGTCCTCGATGGTCGTCATATCAGGGGTCCACATGACCAAGTCACTCACCTCCACCTTCTTTCCGATGCTTGCCCCCATCCACCTCATCCAAGAGGAAGTGAAGAGAGTTGAGTAGAAGGGATGGCAAATCATCACGTGACGGTCAAGGACGAAACGCAACAACCAGAAACGGCAATAGAACCATGAGTTGACCTCCCATGTGCCTGGCTGGATTTTGAGGGGAAACAACAACCACCTAGTGGCAAGGGCGTAAAGGGAGGGTCCGACCACCACGGCCCAGATGGAGAGGGCGGGAATAATCTCGGAGGCAAGTGCGAAGTTTCCATTCAGATAGAGGGCATAGATCAGACCAACCCTCGGGGCTTCCGTCAAAGCCAAGACGGTGAAAATGGAAACCGACCACCAGAGAAGGAAGCCTGCACTTCTCAACCATGCAGTGAAAGGAGAGGAACCACTAGGGACGGAGTCCTGTCGCGGCTCTTTCTTCTCTTTGCACTTTCCGGGACCGTCATGCCAAATCTGGTTAGAAGGAACCTCTGTGCCAGGCATCAGACTGGTGCCAGGGCAGAGAGTCGAGTTCTCTCCCACTGTACACCCTCTCGCAACAAACGAAAGTGCCCCCAACTCTGCCCCCCTCCCAATCTTCACCTTCCTCAGCTTCACATACCCATTCTCGACCTCAATGCACCTCACATACGCAGACGGCTGCAACACAGCGTCATCTCCAATCTCCATCAAATCAAAGTTTCCGAACCCCAGAGTCTTGGAGGCGATGTGCACATTCTTTCCAATCTTGGACCCCAACAGTCGGAGCACAGGTGCCATGAGGGGGGTCCCGAAGAGGAACGTACTGTCGATGGAGGAGGTCCACCTCCTCACAGTCCACCAACGGACGAACTTCCAGGACCAGACGGGGAACTCACCCTCCCTCACCTTTCCCAGGAGGGTCCACTTTAGGGCAACAGCAATGAGGATGTTCAGAAGGTGGTAGACGATCACAGACGCAGGCCAGCAGGCGATGACTGCCCACAGGGGAAGGTTGTAGTCCTCCCTCGCTCTCAGCAGGAAGTGGATCGACAGAATCGTCTGCGATTAAGCAAGAAACAAAGGAGAGTCGGAAGGAGTCAGTTGCTCATCAGCCGCCACTGGAGCAATGAATGCCGGTTTGACAAACAGACTATATGTTTCGTCTCTTCCTCCTTTTCTTCATGACAGAAGACAGACAAACACGGAGAACAGAGAAGGCCTGCATGCGTCACCCAAGCCTTCCGTGCCCAAGTTCTGAACCAGTGGGCGGAAAGTTGATCCTCGATTCACGGAAGGCCGCGGAAAAGCAGTTGACGGAATAAACGAGAAAGGAAAACAGGAAAGGAAGACTGGAAGAAGGGAAGAATGGAAGGAAGGAAGGAAGGAGGGAAGGCAGGAAGGCAGGAAGAATGGATAGAAGGAAGGCAGAAACGATGAATGATCGAAGGAAAGAAAGAGGAGAGAAAGTATTAAGTTGAAAAGAAAGAAGCTTGACTGACGAATGCTCCAGTGTAGGTTGCGTTGAGGAGGATCACGAGCGCTTGGACGATCCACACCCCCAGCATCGTGAAGGGGTGCACCTTCCAGGGACTTCTCACCTTCCTCTCCCTCAGCAGAACCTTCGACTCTGCCCCCCTTGCAGAACCCTTGTCTGTAGATGCGCTGCCTCTTGTGCCTGCAGATGCCAGAGACTTGGACCTGTTGGCAAGCACCTCAGCAGAGATCACAGGCCGAGGATGCACAGGGCCCTCGATGTCTCTGCAGGTGGCAGAGGGAGAGGCGGTGCGGGGCTCTTCGGAGGACCCGGGGATCGTGTTCCTCAACGTGGGGGGGGCTGCCGAGCTCTTGGCGGCGACAACAGAAGCCAGCTCGATCTCGTTGGCCTCACAGAGAGACTCAATACGAGAGGCAAACACACGGAGCACCTGCACACACACACACACACACACACACACGCACACACACACACACACACACACACACACAGTGAGAGAGAGAGAGAGAGAGAGAGTAAGGAGGAGGCAGCAATGAGAAGAGAACAGAGGAAGGGGGGGTTGAAAAAGAAAACAAAGAAGGGAACGCATCCTTGAGAATCTGAAGTGAGCTTGTCGTTTCTCTGTTCTGACTCGATCGCGACACCGTACGTGTGTTTTGTCCCTTCATCTGCCTCTGTTTCTCTTTGTCTATCTGCCTGTACTACCAACTGACCTGAGTGTCGTACAGGTCCCTAACAGCGAGGGGTACCTCAGGAAGTTCCTGTCTGAGTTTTGAGATCACTCGGGCAGCCACGAGAGAGTTCCCACCCAACTTGAAGAAATCATCCGAGGCCAGGACCTGAGGTACTCCCAGAGCCTGCTCCCAGGCAGATGCGAGAAGCTTCTCCAAATCAGAGCTCGGAAGGTCCTCTGCGTCGACTGCACCGTTGTCCCCGTTGCCGGAGGGGAGGGAGGGGAGGGTCTCGGGACCTGGGGGGGGCAGCTGGCCGAGGGCTTTTCTGTCCACCTTCCCTGAGGGCATGTAGGGGATTGTGTTGAGGATGATGTACCGGGCCGGGACCATGTAGTCGGGAACAGACTGTGAGACGTGTTCTCTAAGGCCGAGGGGGGTGAGGAGGGGGGCAGGGATTGGAGACGGGTGGTGGGGGGAAGAGGGAAGGGCGGCGGTATCGGTGACAGCAGTGGCTGCAGGAGTTGTGGGGGGGAAAGCGGGAGAGAGACGTCCTTGGGAAGCCAGAAGCTCGGGAGTGGTCATGTTCCCGATGTCCTGCTTGCTGGTGCCCGGAGTGTGGCAGTAAGCGGAGTGGGGGGTGCCCTTGTCCTTTGCGAAAAAGGGGGTTTCCTTCTCCTTCGTTTTGGAAGTGGATGCGAAGACAGCGCGTGCCAGCTGCTTGAGAACAGAAGTTTCGGAAGGAACAGAAACTCCACTGGCGACGTCATCATTCGGGCTTGTGATCTGCACACTAGGGGGACGCGGTCGCTGTGGGGGGGAACGAAGTCTGAGACCCTGTGGGGAGATGACATCTTCATCTATGTCTTCTCTGTCCGGTTCTTGTGAGGGCATCATCTCCTCCTCATCCTCTTCCCCCTCCGGAGACAGAGCGTCAAGGGTCAAGGCAGGAATTCCCCCCGCACCCCCAAGACCTGAAGTCACGCTAACGTTAGCCCCACTGCTGCCACTAGACGACGCACTTGCAGATGCCGTGGCAACAGCAGTTGTCTCTGCAGCCACCCTCGGGCCTCTTCCGACCTCCGCCTCTTGAGAGGTCACGTAAGCAACCAGAGTTAGCTCGGAACCGGCTGCCCCTCCCACATCATCTCTGGCAAGAACCACCGCCTCCTTCACCTGAGGGTGTGTGCACAGAGCAGACTCAATCTCTGTCAACTCCACTCTGTACCCTCTGATCTTTACTTGGGAGTCGATACGTCCCAGGAACTCAATGTTCCCATCTGCATCGAAACGAGTCAAGTCACCTGTGCGATACAGACGAGGTTCATATGCCAAGAAGCTCTGATGGGTTTTCGGATCGTACCCCCGAGCACCCCTTCCCTCAGTCTTCCCCCCGACATACTCCCTCCAGTCATACTGCAGCCAGTTGGGCAGGGGTGCTGTGTGGGTGTCAGGAATAAACTTCTCCGGATTCAAATCGGGTCTGTTGATGTACCCCCTTGCAACAGACACACCCCCGAGAAGCAACTCCCCCGCCTTCCCACTCCCAGGAGGACAAGGGTTCCCTTCCTCATCCACAATATGGGCAGAGTATCCTGGAAGGGCCTTTCCGATCGTGATAGGGACCTTCGGGTGCACTTCGCAATATGTTCCGACCACGGTAGCCTCTGTAGGACCGTACGTGTTCAGAAACACGCGGCCGGGGGCGCACCACTTATCCACAACCTCAGGGGGGCAAGCCTCTCCTCCGGTGATGACAATGCGGAGAAGGGGGGGGTCCGGAATGTCTTCGCAGACGCGCAGCACCTGCAGAAAAGGGAGGGAGGGGCACGGAAAGAATGAGGGTCCGGGTCTTCGTTTGTGTGCATTTCTCTGCATCTTTGTGGGAGCCACACGTACCTCCTTCCCTTCTCCAAACAGCCAACAGAGTCAGACAGGAGCAACAGGCAAATCCATTCCTTCGCCTTTCCTCTCACAATAGAGAGGCTAATCGGCCGACTGACCGTAGGGACTGTGGAGAAAACGGTGATGCCCCTATCTGCCAGAAGGGCTCCCATTTCAGGTCCGGATCTCATCAGCTCCTTTGTGCCCACCACTAGAGTGGCACCAGAGGCAAAGGCCAGCCAGATCTCTTCCACAGAGGCGTCGAAGCAGGTAGAGAACCCCTGGAGGACTCTGCACGTACAGACAGAGACGAAAGGACCGGGGGGAATCACTATAGAAAGAAAAGGTGAAGGGCAGGGCAGGACGAGGAAGAAAGAAACAGCGTGGGAGG
>JAHBMJ010001660.1:111395-188895 GCA_018398765.1 Chromera velia
CAGATGTGCCTTTCGAGTCCCCCCCCCTGATTGTCCCCAGAGAGACCCTGGAGGAGGTCGTGGGGGTCCCTTTGAACTGTGACCAGGCGGTGGGGCTGCTGGTCGATCTGGCGATTCCTCTACGGAAGTTCAGGGAAGGTCCGAAGAAGCAAATCAGACAGGAAGTCTGCAGGTTGACCGACGTTCTTGAACCCCCAGTGCTAATTCTGGATGATGTTAGGTCAGTGCATGATTATGGAAGTAAGTGGGTGAAAGAGGAGCTAGGGCGTTTTGACAAGGGAGGAGAACCGGCCGGCAGCTAGATTGTGTGGATAAATTAAATTAAATCAGAAGAACCGACAAACAAGCCGGAGAGGGACAGAAACTTTCTTTCAGAGGCACGTGCATGGGCGTTTTTTTCATTTCGTTTTCTGTGGATGTCCTTCCTTTTTGCTGAATCTTTGTACAATGTTCCCGCTTACACTCCTCTATTGTGCTTCTGCAGGTCCTCTGAGAATTTGGGTGCGATTTTTAGGACTGCATTTTCGTTCGGAGTGTCATCTGCGCTCCTCACGGGCGTCTCGGCTGGGGGTTGCGGGGCTCGTGCTTGCCGTGTGTCGATGGGTGCGTTGTTCCACTTCCGATTGGTTGAGACAGACGACATGGCACAAGCCATAGAGGAATTGAAGGCCGATGGTCTGACCGTCTATGGGACATCTCCCACTGGGGACACTTTTCTAGAAGAAGAAGAAAAAGAAGAAGAGGGGCGACCGGAGGAAGAGAAGGGCGGGACTAACGAGGAGCAGGCGGGAAGTGCTTTGGAGGAAGACATTTTGGAGAGAGACGCGGATGCGATGTGGGCGTTGTTGGTTGGGAACGAAGACGTGGGTGCTGCAGAGGCCAGTCTTGCTGCGTGTTCGAGGAGGGTGAAGATTCCCCAGGTGGCGGGAGACAGCCTGGCGGTTTCCCATGCCACATCTGTGTGTTTGTACGCATTGGGAAGACGCCTGATGATGAAACGACTCGAAAAGACTCCTTTTGTCCCCGATGTTGCGTAACGATTCATGTATGGCAATACAGTGAGATGATATTTCTAAACCCATACAGTTTTTACTGCAATCTCATCATGATTCTCATTAATTTGATTTGGATACATTTGGATAAATGTGATGAAAAATATTGTTTATGGTATAGCATCCAGGAGCTTCATCTCACTTAAATCGTGGCTCGATCGTTTCAAAACTTGAAAGGGAATACAAATGTGAGAGCTAGGGTGAGAAGCTACCAAATATTACTGACATCATATCAGCGACTTACATCGATATAAATATTGATTTACAATTATTATTATTGGTTGAGTCACTGACTTAAGTTTGATACTGGCAGTCTAAGCTAAAGTCTGAGCCTAGTATAATTCTAATTTAGATAATCTGATATGTAATAGATCCCCCCACCTTGTTGGCCAGACCCCTATACCCTGTGCAGTAGATCCCCTACAGATCCCCCCACCCTGTGGGTCAAAGCCTCTGCAAACCTCCCCGCCTTGCTGATCAGACCCTTCCAGCCTCTTAGCCAGACCCCCCTACCCTATAGGTCAGATCTTCTGCAGACCCCCCCTCTCTGCCGACCAGAGACCTCCCCTTTGCTAGCTGCTCAAGTCTTAATTCTGTAGGCCTGCCTAGCACAGCGTTCCCTCTGTGATTCTCCTGCAGAACCTACCCCCCCCCTTTTTTTTCTTATGAGATCCACTAGATCCTCTATAGACTTTTGCATCCACACAGTTTTTCCCTTCTAAAACACCGGTCTTTCCTATCCAAGACACCAGTTCTTTTCACCCAAGATACAAAAAGTTTTGAAGATTGATGGTACTTCAAAACTGATTGCATATTAGTTGGATAAGATTCTGTATTGAGCGCCACTTAGGTTGCACTGATAATCACATTCTATTGTTTGCATCAATTCGAAAGAAGCATACTTGGCCGTTTTGTAAGCTCCACATATGTTTCAACAGCCCACTTTTTCACTTCTTCACATGCATGAGACGACCGAGTACGTATGACTGCTTGTAAAAACCCCTCCCCGGTGAAGAACGATATATAGATGGGTTTTCATTGCAATGGTCAAACGACTGTATATGAATAATATAGTACGTACTAATTTGTTTGATTAAAATGGATTCGATTTAATAATTGAGAAGTCGGCATACATCTACGATTGAAAAGAGCAAGCCGAAGCTAACTTGAAGATGTGGGGCCCAAAACACTCGGACAGAGTGCGGACCAAAAGTGATTATGTCAAGGTGGAGAGCTATAATGGTATTGATTGAACAAGTATGCCTTTGCTGCGGATTATGTTTTCGTTTGGATTCTTATAAAGTATACGCACTATTTTTTTAAGCTG
Organism: Chromera velia; assembly: GCA_018398765.1. Classification (NCBI taxonomy): domain Eukaryota; family Chromeraceae; genus Chromera; species Chromera velia. Next base: position 113,775 of record JAHBMJ010001660.1, read on the forward strand.
CATTTGAGCCTCTATATATAAGTATGAAAGTTTGCTAGTACAGGGGCTGTACAGTATGTCTATCAGCTAGTACTTCCAGTTGGAGACATCAAGCAGTAAAACTTTTTAAATTCCCCTCCAAGACCCCATTTCTTTTTGGCTTCTTTACATCTATACATTTGTGTGTGTCTTCAATTTTTTAAAGAGTGAATCACTCAAAATTTTACGTCTATATCCTATACCAGTACTTTTTTTTCTTCATGACTCATTTGTAAAATCGTCTCTCCCATCCTTTGTCTATAGTAGCCAGGAGGGCGTTTCAAGTAAGGTAACAGCCGTCTTGGGAAAACTGCACCGCATCTTTAGAATGGTGTCAGTCATCTTTCAGTTCTTTATCAATCATAGTCCATTACTTTTCAGCTTTCCGTCTTTCTCTGTATGCCCATCTCTGCATCATACTGTTTTGTTCTGTCCACTCATCAGCTACTTCTTTTGTATTCTGTTTGTGTCTAGCCAATTATTCGTTTTTTTTTTGTAAAACATTTCTTTTTTATTTTATATACTCTCTCTCTGTCTCTAAACTTTTACTGCTTCCCACCGGAGATCCCAAGCCTTCCTGCCAGAGATACCGGCCCTTCTTATCAGAGATACCAGGCCTTCCTACCAGAGATACCAGTTTTTTCCGTCGGAGATACCGGGTCTTCCCGCAAAAGACACCAGACCTTCTTACCAGAGATACTAGTTTTTCTTGTTAGAGATACTGGGTCTTCCTACTGGGAACACCGCGTCTTTCCATTAGAGATACCAGTTTTTTATATTAAAGATACCGGAAATACCACAGACCTTCCTATTAGAGACACCAAGCTTTCTCGTTGGAGATAATACCCATCAAAGACACCAGTCAGAGATACTGGACCGAGAGATTATACGCAGAGCCCACCCTGCCAGCCAGACCCCCCCCACCGTATGCCTGCTACCCTGCCTTTTTGATTCAACTTTTTGTAATCTCGTTCTCTCTGTCTGTCAGATATGTACCTACCATATGCCATTTCTACAGGTCGCTCGAGGGTATCTTCACAGGTTCAAAACGAAGGTAAAACTAAAAAAGTGGTCAGTTTCTGCAAGCACTTCATTCAAGTACCCCTTCTTTTATATTTTGGGAGCGTCTAAAGGTTTCTGTTCTTTTAAAACTGCATAGATGCCCTCTGGTCCTCCTATGTAGGCTGCTGAAGGCCGTTTTTTAAGTCCCCGTCTATGTGTCTATCGATACTCCACATTTTTTAGCCGCCCTTGTAGCCTTTTTCTCTCCAAAGCTCACGACTCTTTGGCATACAAATGAATTGTCTTTCCCTGCGGCATGTGAGAAGGTCCGACAAAAAAATATCAAAAATTGATGAGTACACCCCTTCTTCCCTTGTCAGCAGGCCGGGACAAATCGGATACATACCAAGGAAAACGCCAACTCCATAATGTGAGCAAGTACTCGATCTGTACCGTCTGTCTTTTTGAATATATGATCCTGATGCCTTCGTAACTCCAGGAGTTTTTTGGGGGGGCTTTTGGTTTTATCCAGATAGAAAGTCTAGAGGGTTCTGACCTGTTGTATTCAGATAGTGTTGCAAATCACTCTGCATGGTTCCTTTTATCCTTCTACAGACCCCTCCCTATTTTTGTTCGTGATCTCTACTCTCTCTGCCAGATCCTTTTTTAACTTTTCCAGTCTCCCTGTCAGGTTTTCACAGGCTCCCCCACCCTGTCTGCCACATCTTCTGCAGACCACAGATCTGTCCATGAATTTCTGCATCCATAAAATTTCCATCAGCGCCTCCACGCTGCCTGCCGGATCTTCTGCAGATTCTGCCACGCTATCTGCCAGACCCCGCCTGTCCACGAATTTCTACAGACCCACTCTGCTTTGTACAATTTCTGTAGACCCCCCTTCACTATCTACCAGACTCTCCCGCTCTGTCCATGAAATTCTTACAGACTTTGTTAGTCTACATGCCCTAGTACATACCATTCCTTTACTGTAGTGATTCCGTTTCAGTGAAAAGTAGAGTCTCATCTCTCTTGAGATTCCTCTAGTAGAATCCTATGGGCCCTCCCGTGTCGATCCTCTAGCCTATCCAGAGAACTCCTCAAACTGCTATACTCCCGAATTCCTGGCCCTCTCCTATTAGAGGACCACAGCGAATACGTCACCCTAACGTACTCATCTAGACCAATACAGATAATCAGAAATAAATATCTGATCAGTTTCTTCACCAGACAGAAAATCTATGAACCCCCACAGTCCACAGTACGCTCCTGCTGGTGGCCTCGTACAATACTCAGAGCACAAGAGAACCACAGAGATACATAGGGTAAAGTACAGATCCTACACATGAATCTCTGTCAATCCCTAGGTCACGTCTCTCATTCAAACAGACGGTAACCGCCGTGCACGTCTGCCTGACTGTCTGGAAATTAATTCGGGACCGGAATTAATTCTGAAGCCTCCGATGGCATAACCGCACCATCGGCCTAATTGAATCCCATATGAAGGTTTGGAGCACACACCACTACGGTGAGTGCCTCGGGTGTATTTCTTACACCAAAGTGCATGCAGGCCATACCATAGAACTTACAACATGCACACCTCTGTCGCAGGTGCCCTGCCACCCCATATGGACGGGCCGCCACGTGCACGTCGCTCCTTTCTCTGGCTTGGGGCGAAGGGACGAATGGAAAGGCCGGGACCGGAATTCACCCTCCACGAATCCGACCAGGAACGGGACCGTCGTTTTCTTTCACACACGCCCTCCCGAGCCCCCAAGGAAAGACTATAGAGCACGCAGCATAACACACCCCCCTCTGACGAGAGGAATCGGGAAGCATGAGAAAAGACCTTTCTTTAATCACCCGGCTCCCCAATTTTCCTTTTCCTCTTTTCTTGACGCTCAGCCATTGCCTGCCAGTCACCGCAACCGGCGACCTAATGGGAGCGTCCTCCTTTTGTCTAAAGGACCTCTATATGCAGGCAGGGTAATCCGCATATGCAAACAGGCAATTGCTACAGGCGGCTCCTGTGTCAAGCACAGAGTTAGAGGCCCTGCAGGGAGAAGCACCGCTCCCCATCCGAGCAAGTCACAAAAATACGGCATCCCCCGAACTGCTCAAACGCTGCCCCACCACTATGGCCAGCAGCCCAGAACGTGCGCTCATAGGTTGGACGCAGCCACGCCGGGATGTGCCCCTAAGACACCCAGCTCAAAACGCCCACACGTTGAAAAGATATGCAGGGAAGGGATTGCTATAGGTCCTCCCCTTTCCCCACACCCGAAATGGAGACTGCTTTTCCTCCCAACCAACACCGCACAATCACAAAAGAATTGCTCATGTATCATTTACCTCTTCTCTCCTCATTCCTTTTTCTCGTGCTCTTATGCGTCGTCCTCTACAGACGTTATTTATTATTCTTTAACAAGTGAGAGCACACTGGGCTCACGTGTGTGCAGGGCAAACATAGAAAGGGATACTAGCCAACCGGGCTGAAAGAACGGGACAAAACGAAACCACACTGGGAAAAGCAAAAGGAACAGTACAGAAGAATACAGGCCCCGAGCCCATGCCTACTTATGCTAACGAATATATGGGACATACAGCCCATCTGCTTCCAGATGGAGCCCCGCCCCACATGCAGAGAACCGAAGACATCTAGTATACAGGAGCCTGCGCTACCTGCCATGCTTCATGCTCCGGACGGACCCTGCTCTGAACGTATGAAAGAAATAAAAGAAAGAAAGGCAAATAAAACACAAGCATTCCCCATATAAACCAAAATGCAGTTCATTGAAAACCAAGAGCCTTTGACAGCCTCGGCATGCCCTGCCCCCCTGGCAAAGAGACCCAATCTTCCAGAACAGGCCTGTCAAAAGCAAAGTCCTTACCACCTTCTCCCCCAGTACTTCTTTTCCTTCTTTCACGCACTCGTACCCACAGTATGTGTGGATGGCCCCACGACCTCCACCAAGGGAAGGGAAAATGTTCTGCATGCTGTACCCACCCTACTCTAGTTTGGGTTGGCAATGGGTTAGGCCCCCTAACGCAAACCGGCAGCTCAAGGAAAACATGACTGCAAAAGGTCTCTGCCTTCATAGACAGGACGGGAAGGCCTTTCCCTCCCAGCTCCTTTCCGTCTGTGAAAACGAATTTAAAATAGAAAACCCGAAGACGCCCACACCCGGCTAGCGTTCACCGATCATGCACGCTCCTATGATGTAACAAGCTTCCCCGAGCCATGCGGAAATCCAAACAAAGAAGAAAGAGGGAGAGAAAACAAATATACAAAAAACAAACTGCACTTCAAGGAAGGTGCCCCCGAGGCACCCCCTATTCCTTCACGCATGCCTTGCGAAAACAATTAAAAATCACAGGAGAGCCACCACGCACTCTCCTGACCTTCTGGGGAAAGGATTTTATAAATACAAACCTACAACACCGAACATACCCGGACTTACACTCTCCCCTAACTGGACCTCCCAGAGCGGAGGACAGGCTTCAGGCAGGATGAGATGCCGGCAGAGGAAAGAAACGTCCACAATACACCTGAGCTCTCATTCTCACCCAAAATGCCCCCTGCACTTGGATTAGGTCTCTCTTGCACGGCAGTTATACATCCGACCGGAACAGTTCATTCATGAACGCAAGACGCCCTTGCAATCCTGCTAAAACGCTGTGTATAGAGAGACGAGACAAAGAGATGAAAAGTTTCAGTGTGCGCACAGCGGTCTTTTCCCCTGCCTAGGCTGCCACCTGCCAGACGTGATGCTCCCCATGAGCACCCTCCCCCCTTTCTATCTACATTCTCCTGTGGATTCACTCGAGGGTGATGCAAAGCCCTGCAGGAGGTGAGACGAAAGTACAGATCAAAGCGTCGGTCAAGCAGCACGCCAACTCCATCACCGCAACGGATCGCAAACAGGCAGCTAGGTCATAAATAGATGCTAACAAAAATTATTCACGCTCCTCATGCCAGCTGACAGCGTTTTTTCAGGCTGCCTAACTAGTTTGGCTAGGCCCATTCCACTCAAAACAGAGGAAGGAAAGCGTACAGGGATCGGACTGTTTGAGTGCTTCGGGCACTCACCTTCGCCGCGAAAACAGCCCGTCTGTTTCCTGCGCATAGATCTCTTATGCAGACGGGCACCAAACACAGAGTGCAGGACAACGGATGCAAACAGACAGAGTAATGCCTCCTCATGAACGTCGGATCCACCCGCCCATACACCCTACGTAATTGACCTAAACGGTGTACGCTCGTTCGTTCCACCCAAGTTGCCCCCCAAAAAATTGATACTCGGTTTACATGAAATTTTGGGCCCGCTTATTGTATGGTCTCATGTATTGCCTGAGCATTGGATGCTTTGCCTGTGATGCAGAGGCACATGTGCCAACTATGCCAGAGCGGTGAATACAAACAAATAAACATGAACACAAACAGGACGAGACAGAACATGACAACTACCGAACATGCATGGCTGCGGAGGTGCACGGAAAGGTGCAGCGGAAGAGGACCCGCTCCTCTGGCTTTCTTGCTTTCCTGCCTAACTCTTCGTGCTCTCCTACCTGGCTGAGCTCACGCCTACCCAGCAGGAGACCCCTTGTCTCCTGCCTCTCTTTCTTGTCACCTCCCCACCTAGTCGCCTATCTAGGAGAACAGATTAACGAGAGAGAGAAACGGATAAAAGGGATAAACAGTACCTCTGGCCTATCTAGCTCCTTTTATATCCGAATCCAAACCCCAGTCGTCCCTACCCTGAGCGAAAAACAAAACCCTGTACACGTTTACCTGCAAAGGGATAACAGAAGGGAAAGAGCAGACGACAGAAACAGGACACAAAAAAGAGAAAGAAAAGGCCCCGCACCCTTCCCCTCCAGAAGTTCCATGCCGTCGGATTTACGCCATCTCTCTACCGGGGAGGGCGCACTTGGTCATCACGTTTGCCATGTTCCTCGATCGTACAATCCATTGGAGATCTGCCCCAAGGACACGCATCTCCTGAATGCACCACTCCAAAACGCCCTGTATGGAACTGGTCGTGGAGGGGGCCGGAGTCCGTGTAGATAATCATATGGACCTTCTTGAGGCCCCACATTGCCTTAACGAGGGCTACAATGCCGAAGAGCTTCTTGAGAAGAAACTCAAAGGCAAGCACCTCCCCAGCGGTGGAAGACCCGACCTTCCTTCCCGCCCTCTTGGTAGCCCACGCGATCCAGTTCTCCAGGAGAGACCGCAGGTCCCCTCGCAACTCGATCGAGTGCAGGATCCTGATAACATAACCCAACCGTGCAGCGTACGTCGTAAACTTAAACGCTGCGTCAAAGTACGCATGCACAACGGGCACAAGCTCCACGCTCGTGAAAACCCGCTTGTCAGGGTGCCCCTTCAGCATCTCGATGATGCACACGACCATCTTGAAGACACGCCTGGAGGGCTTCGAAATCGACTGCGTTACCATGTGGCCCCACACTGCACGGAACGGATTCATCCTCACCCCCCACTCCAGCATAGATCGGCTTCTCATACTGGTTATCGACCTCCTCCTCGGTGGAGGGCTCAGCACTCTTGCCGTCCAAACCCTTCCAGGGTTTGCTCGGACGCTTCTCCTTCAAAATCTCCCATAGAGGAGTGGTGTCTGTATTCTTGAGGTACGAGACCTGGGAGAGGTGAATCTCCTCCGTGGAGACTCTGGAGATATCCACTCAGAAAATTGCCTCTCTGATCCCTCCCCAATCACACACACGGACCCAAAGCCCAGCTTCTTGTTGAGGGTCTCTTGAAGGACCTTGTGCTCCTTCGGAAGGGCTCCAGTCAGCAAATCGTCTATCCAATTCATGACGATGGCTTGGGCTCTCCCTCCCTCAAGGGGAGCCTTGACTGCGATGGGCGTGTCCACGTGCTTGAACCCCAACTCCTTGCATACCCCTTCTAACTTATGGTCGAAAAGCTGGGCCACACAGGGCAGTCCATAGAGGCCCATCTCCATCAAGTACGTGCCTCCGGGCTCGTACTCGGCCGCCATCCTCCTCAGCTCCTCGTACTTGTCGTCAGGGATGTCTTTGAAGGGGTTCTCCTCAGGGACTCGAGGCAGCACAGAGGGCAGTGTCGCGCTGACCCGCTCGGCATTGTGATCTTTGGAGGTCAAAAAGGCGGCGGTTACATCTGCCGCCCCTATCTCCATTCCTGTGGACACAATGAAAAGGTAGACGGTGTTGATCCCCGCGACGGAAGGCGTTCCGACGTAGGTGTTAACGAGTCGGCTATCCAGGAAGGCTTAGCCCTTTGCGAAAAACCTCGCCTTAGGCTTCCGGCCCCCATCGTCCGTCTCTTTCTAAATGCATCGCCAGCCCATGCTGACGACCGCCCGAACCTCGTTCCTCTTAACCCTCCTGCCGAGCGTCCGATTTCCTACAATGTTCACCAGCCACTTTTTCAGGGCAGCAAGCTTGTGAGACCCTGAGTTGATCTCCTCCTTTGTGGTGGAGAGCTGGGTAGAGCCCAGGGGCCTTCTTGAAACGGCTCATCTCCTCTTCATACACGGCAGCTCCCGTGAACAGGAACCCTGACCGAGGGTTCCTGGAGGAAAGGTAAGACAGGTGAGGAAGACCGCACCACCTACTCCTAGTGGGGCTCTTCGGTGTCCTAGCCTATTTGGGACTGCCCTCTTCCCTCTCCCACGCTATTGCCCCAGCAAACGACAGAATGCCTCTCTCCTCCCAGAAATCATCATTCCAGTTCCTCCCCGTCACCTCGGGCACTCTTTTTACTCGCTCCTCCCTCAAAACCTCCATCGCACAGAGGGTGTTAAACCGCTCCCACTGCGGGCCCTACAAAACCTCATCCACCTTGTTTATCTCCTCAACCTCCTCCTTGGGCGGGTTCTGCCTCACGATGGGTTTTTCTCCGGCCCTGGGAAGTTTTTGACCCCCCAGGACATCCCACTCTTCATCTGAGGAGCTGCTGTCGCTCCCGAAGCCCAAGCCGCTTGCCTCAAACATTGACAAGCTGGCATCTGAGGTATACCCATCCCCTTCCGTAGATACCATCAGGGATGGAGGCTCCTCATCCGTCTCCACATTCTCTGCAATAGGGCCCAGTGGCTTAACTCCTCCAACCTCATCCCCTTCATCAGATGCCCCCTCGGTAGCAGGAGGACCCCCATGATCCTCCGCTTGCTCCTCTCTGCCTGCGTTTGAAGGAACAACAGATTGAGACTCAGCAGCCTCGGGGACAACACGTGACTCCCCTTCTACAGGAAGCACAGCAGGGACAACAGAACAGGAAGGCACAGCAGAGGAAGACGATGCGGAGGGATCTGGAGAGACCGCATCTGCAGAGCCCTTTGCACCCCCTACCCTTTCTTCCTCCGGTAGTTTCTAAACTCTAACTTCGCGGAGCTGGACGGGGTTATCAATCATGCGTACAGCCTCTTCGGGGACTCTCCCTCCCCGAATGTCGAACAAGTGCTTGATGGACGACCGCTTCACTTTCCCGTCCCTGATTTCCTTAACCTTGAAAGCGAGGGGGTCCCTTACCGAAAGGTTGGGTGCGAGGTCTGCCCATCCGTAGCTCCTACGCGCCCTTGAGTGGAGGGCCACAAGCTTTCTCCTGTTGTCCCTCTGGACAACTACCCCCTTCACGGGGTAGGCCTCCATCGGCTGACGATCGTACGAGGAGAACTCCAGCGCAGCTGGACCTAAAACTCTCCTCTCTCAGATGGGAGTTCCTTGTTTGGACCGGGACCTATCTGCGCCCCCCGGGTGTGCAGAAGGGTCAATCGGCCTATCCTTCGGTTCCGACTCGTCATCTCTACCCTTCTTGATAGAAGACTCTGCCCCTCTTTCGTCGTCTCCGTCATCCCTGGAGAAGATCCTTCTCCCAGACCATCTCCGCGGTCGTCTGCGAGCCGATAGACAGAGGCGGGCCCTCTCCCCAACGGAGATGCCATAATGTAGAGCTTGGATAGATCCGGGAGGAACGTCCCCCCCACCATCTCCATCTCCATCATCATCTGTTCTCCCGCCCCAGTCTCCTCCAGAATAACCCCCTGGAGGTGGGTCATGTGGAAAATCGTCTGGGAGAGGGTCCCTGTGACCTCCATTTCCATCAGGAGGATCCCCCCCGTCATCTCCATCATCTGGGTCTGACCTGCTTGGTCTGCCCCACAGCAGAGACTCAGAAGTGAAGGTGTCTTCCTCAATCTCCTCATCCTCAGCACCCGATAAATGAGCGCGAGGGGACCCTTCGCCTCCCTTTCTCTCTCTGCCTGTCTTTGCCACCGACGCATTCGAGAGCTCCTCCTAAGCTCGGTCTCCGCGGCTGACCTCGTTCTTGTCGACCCTGTCTCTGGGGTCCTTGGGAGGGACGACCTCTACCGTGGGGTCTTCTCTCTCGAACACGATGGGGCACGAGCGGTCATCGTGGTGCTTCGACCGATGGAACATGCACCTAACCTGGTAGCACATCTCATACACGAGGCACCACGCCTTCTCATCTCCGTTGCTTTCTGTCCCCCGGAACATGTCCCGAAAGTGTTCCATTATCCGATCTCCTCCTTTTATGTACGCCCGGATGCTTGCAGCCACCGGATCCGGGTCGTAGGAGCTTGGAAGAACATAGTTCTAAAACTCGATCCGCTTGTACCCGTAGTACCTCTCAGGAAAACCAACAGCCATAGACAGCCCGACTGTTCAGAACTTCCCCTCCAAAGGGGTCCAGTAGGCATACTCGGCTCCCGGGGGCTCAATCTGAGACAGACCGTCTGTCTCCCTCAATTCCCTGTCAGCCTCGATCCACTCCTGCTTAGGCCTGTCCAAGTAGTTGAGCACCGTGTACATGTAGTATTGCCCCCTACGCTTGCGCCCAGCCATATCGGGAGCAATGGAGACTCGGAGACTCATCGAAGTGGTCCACCCCTCTAGGATCTTAATCCAACGGGGCTGTGGAGGTGAGTGCAGATAGACGCCCTGGTTCTGTAACATGATCTTCTTGAGGCTGTCCTCCTCAAGATCGAAACCCATGTCTCCAGAGAACACTCCACGTGCTTCTTGGATTTCATCCTGCGTCTTTGTTGCACTTCCGCTTCTCCACGAGTCCCCCTTGACGTCCGTCGTCAGTCGGGGGGCCAAATAGTTCTTGAGGGTATCCAGGACCTCTCTCTGAGTGATCTCCCCTAAATCGGGGTAGAGTATGAGCACGAAACGACGAGTCCAAGCGTCATACACCCCCCGGCGGTACGTCATGAACACCGGCCGCTCCACCTTCCAATTGTACCCCAGGGGCTCCCCATCGGCCCCCAGGAGGCCGTTCCCCTTCTTGTCGTAAAAGACGGGGCCTGGATCCTTCACCTTCCTTCCCCATGAAGGGGCGCGAGTATGCTGCCGCACCGTTCCAGGCGTGCGCAGCACCCCAGGGCCTGACGGGTCCAGGATGGTCTCTTTCATGGAGGAGCCGAGCGGGACAAGGAAATCCGGCTGCAGCAACTCCCCAGAGTCAACGGAAGCCCTGTTGGACACAGCAGGAGAGGGAGACGTACCGTGGTCGGGCGCCCGCCGCCCCCGCTTTCCTTACCAAGGCCTTAGCCTGAGCAGGGGAGGGTTCGGAGGGCTTTGCAGGAGCAGGGGGAGGGAGGGAGGGAGGCCGTGCAGAGGGGAGGGCAGAGGAAGACGATGACGAAGCCGATGCCTGCGCCTCCGTGCTCAAAATTTCCTGATAGCCCTCATGAAGGTGAGTGAAGCGAGGGGCTTCCCGCAAGCCTATAACACATTCACCCTCATCAGCCAGTTGGAAAGAAAATTTCCTCGCCGGCCACTGTGTCCCTCGCTGTAACCCCTCGTACCGTCCGACCAAAGAGGTGCCCAGAAGGACTAGAGGGAATCCCCTGTGACCGAGGTTGCTTCTGCCTGCCTGTCTGTGGTAACGGGCGCCTGTTCCCCCCTCCTGCCTTGCAGAAGTCTTCCAGAGTCGAGGATCCTCCTGGTCTCCGCCCGCTGGAGCCAGGAGGATAGTTCCTTCCTGATCGAAACGAGGCCCTCCCCAGAGGTGGAGGTTGTCCGGGACTGTCTGCAGATGCTCCGGGTGCCACACTGGACTTGCAGGACGGTAAAATGTTCCCCTTGAACGTTTTTTTTTCTTGTGTTTGTAGAGAACCACGACCATATCATGCGTGAACGGAGCCAAGAACTGCACAATAACTCCATGTAGCTCTGTTTCCAGGGAGGGCATGGACACTACCGCGGTGTCCCCCACTCTCCATCCAGGAGGTGCTCTTCGAAAGGTCAGGGTAAAAGGGATGCCCCCCACCGTTCTGTGAAACATACAGAAATACTCCCAACATTCCCCCATCACCACGAGGTGGATCACAGCAAGGGAAAAACGGTGGTTCGGATCCGACATGAGGAGAGCCACTCCCTCCCGATTACTGTGGATGCAGCGCTTGACCAGGGCCTGCAGACCCTTTCCAATGTACGGAGGTCCCTGATGGTACTCGATGGAATGGAGTCCGGGGGACTCGTCCTCCCGGAGCCACGACTGGAAGGACGGATGTTTTGCCATAGTTTAACGGCCTGATACTTCAAGAGAGTTTCCGCGTAATGCAAAGACTGGAAGGATCTCGGCTCCTTCATCATATCGGACATGCTGCCACCATTTTGTATAATCTTGTGGACAGCGTGTATATCATTTCTTTTACCTTGACTCGTCAAAGATTTCATGGCGTAGCTGTCGTGACGTTCCGGGTCTCTCGCAGGTTCGACATGTCGCGGCTTGAATATTTTACGCACCGCATACACCGACCTAGGATTAGGGAACCAGACGGTGACGTGGCGGTGGAGCTTCTTGGTGGTGGAGCACTCTTCAAGGGCTCCTATGAAACAGTTATGAGGTTTAAAAACAGAGTCGTCCAACTCGAAGTCGGTAATACAATACGCACGATGCTTTTTCACCATTTACTACTGTAGCCGGGCCAGGCGTGGCGACTGAACGGGCGCCGTCAGGGGCGTTGCATTTTTTATGTGATAAAAAATGCCTAAAAGAAAGCGAAAAGACCGCAAGGTGGTCGCAAGGTGGGTCCGTCCCCGCTGCATGGTTCGCAGGAAAGCTCAAGTCCCTTGTGGACCGGGAATCCTGAAGAACTTCAAAAGGATAGTCAAAATGCGTTACGTTACCTTCGAGACGACGACTACCGTGCTCAGAGCGCTGAACGCGCAGATATTTCGCGCGAATTCCCTACATGATCCGGACTTCTCCGGAGTAGGAGCTCAGCCGTCTTTCCATGACATATATGCGGTCATCTGGAATAAATACATGGTGGTGGGCGCGAAGTGCTCTGTGACGTACTTCCCCACATTTATCTAGGGAGCCTCCGATAGATCTGGACAGCCGCACATTGCGGGAATCTATATCGATGACGATGCGATAGCACTAACGGATTATCGGACCCTGCTCGAATCCCAGAACCAATGGTACAAGATTGTCTCTAACGTATCTCTGGGATACAGACCTAAGCGCGTTTCCAGCGGATTCTCCGCAAAACGTTACTTTGGCTTCAAAGACACGCGGGACAACATGGATGAATACGGTGCTGCGTTTGGGAGCAACCCCACGAACCAAGCTTTTTTTGTCTGTTAGGCACAACCGGTTAACCAGGCAGGGGGCCAAGAGCTGAAGTGGATGTGTCAGATCGATCACGCAGTGGTCTTGTCGGAGCCGAAAGACATGGTAGCGTCGTAGACGCCCCTGACGGCGCCCGTTTAGTCGCTACGCCTGGCCCAGCTACACTTTGTGGTCGGAGGGTCAAAAGATATATTATGAGAACATAATGTAATCACCCCAGAACAGAAGTCACTATGCCATGGAGCGATGCTCCACGAACAGAATCGGCACAGTATTACCTAGTGACTTCTGTTCCATTCCGGGAATTCCACTATAGAGTGGCCCCTAACCCTATATACATAATGAGATACACCCAACCAGTTGGGTGAGTGCCTCGGAGGGCCCTTTAAGGGGTCCGCAAATTTGATTGATGCGCACCAGCGGGGGTTTGGGCATGTTTTGTGCAGGTATATGGGGCGGGGGCCATGGCAACGCGTACGAAGTTACTGTATAGGACCGCGCGAGCATACACTTGCAACTCCATGCGAGTTACTTGAGGGGTACGCATGTGCGAAGTAATTAAGGTATATGTGTGATCACGGCTCCGTACGAGTTGTTTAAGGGGCACATTTTAGAATTTGGGTAAGCGACCCTCCCCCCCAAAATGAAAAAATAGTGCGTGCGATCTCAGGGCCTCTCGGCTGATCTCAGCAGAGCTGAGCTGCCCCCCGAGGCGACATAGCCCGGAAAGCGAAGCTGAGAGGGCACTTAACAAAAATTGCTTGGATAATGGATGGCACCCCCCTAGACCACATGGATGGCTGCGTCCGACGTTTACAGGAAGATCTGACGCACGCCAAGCTCGGCCCCGGAAAGACAATTCAGCTGAGGAGGCGCTTTCCAAATTTAAAGCAGGGGCAGCAAGAATAAATTTCGCTTTCCGGGCCATTCGCACGGAGTGCGTCGGATGACATAACCCTCAGTGCCGCGCGGCGCCGCGTGACCATGCATGCAGTGATCTCGGATATAGGATGCATGACTGCATGCATGGGAACACTCCGACGAGTTTGCGTTTGACGGCCTCTTCCCCCGGTTGCACAGGTGCCGCGGTCTTTGCTTGCCAATCTTTTAGAGGAGCTTCTGTAACTGCACAGCTTTCTGACTGGACGGTCAACACCTTGCAACAAGCATGAACGTGTTTTGCCTGACCTTTATACGCTCCGGGATGCTACTTTAGTAACCAACATGGCTCCTCTAAAGGGAAAAAAACTGGACCAATGTAAGGCCCAAGAGCGCCTATTTGGTGTCTCTATGTTGCCTTCATCGGCACTGTGAACCTCCACTTCTGCGTGTGTGTGTGTATGTGTGTGTGTGTCTGTACGTGTGTGTGTCTGTACGTGTGTGTGAGCAGGGTACCTTGAGCTTCCACCGCTACCCGGCCAAACAAGAATTTCTCCTCGTCAGTCAGTGGTGTTGACATCTCGGCATGTATCGACAGCCGATGGGCGCGCTGAAAAGACAGCTGTGGTAGTTTCCATGACTTTTCGCTGTCCTTCATGTATATATGTGGGGGATCTCTGACTCTCTAGAGTTTTTTTGAAGATACACGGAAATGCATGAAGAAGTTCTTTGGGTGTTTGCAGGCGGTTGGGCTTTGTCGCTGATTCCGGTGCATCTTTAATTGTGTTACACTTCTGCAGCTGTACGAGTACAGAACTCCAGTGAGACCCCTTCAACCTCTCCCTGCCAGCACACGCACAGCCCCGCCCCCTTCGATGACGTTCTGTTCAGAAGGGCACAGGGACAGGGACAGGGACAGACCAGCCGAACTGCCGCAGAAGTACAGGAGGACGCATTTGAGGAACGGGAAGCGAGATGTTTCTTGGAAGGGGGAAAAAAGGTTCGTGGCTTTGACGAGTTCTCGACTGTGTTGTCGAGGACATCTCGAGACTCGGCAGGGGAGAAGAATAAAAGTATAGACAGGGACCATGTTAGATGGAGAAGCGAGAAAGGCACGCAGGGAATTCCAGGGGTGGGTCCTCCATCCGCTTCAGACCGTGTGCATAGCCTGCCACCGCCCCTGAAAAGGATTGACTCGCGGAGTCCCCTGGCTCGCTATGCATGGTCAGACTCGGGGGGCGCGTCGGAAAAGGACGTAGCGGAAACGGAGGCGGGAGAGGCAGAGGAGGAGGAGGAGGAGCAGCAGCTTGAAAAGGACGTAGCTGAGGAAGAGAGGAAGAGAAATCGTGCAGCTGGGGCATGGTGGACGCGTTGTCCCTGCTGGGTCTGGATTTTGCTTCTCGTTTTGATGTGCCTGTGTGTCGGTGCCGTGGTGGCAACTGTAATATGGTCAGTCGGTTTTTCTTCAATATATTCTTGAAAACCTGGATTTGCACCTTCCTTGCACGATTGAGAGGTGGAACCTCGATCCGACTGCATGCATGGTGGGAGAATTAAGTGTGCATGCGTGCTCTTGTGACTACAGTAGGTCCTCTCAGGGACTGCATGGTGTGGTGTGGTGGCATGCAATCATCTTTCTGAACTCAGCGAAAGAGCATGCAAGCCAATTCAGTGATTTCGTAGCATTTCACTTTCACTTTCGAGAACCGGTATCTGCCTTTGACCAGTCACGCATGGGAAGTCCGTAAAATGAGTTGCTGGCTTTACGGAAGAGCAGAGGCACAAACAGAGGTGAGAGAGAATACTGAACGCATCCACAGGTTTCAGTGTGTGTGGGTTTGCTTCCGTGGAAAGGCCGGCACTGTGCCAGCGTGTCTGCTTATTTCGGACTGTGGTTTAAGTTTCTTTCTGTGTGTTTTCTCTTGCCCGTTTGAGCTGGGAAGCCGTTGTGTTCCTGCCTGTGTGTTAGCAGGATCTTTCTTTTTCCAGCCGCGGGCGTGGGCAGCACGCGGCTGGAAGTTCTTGTGGGGAGTTCAAGTGGTGCGCGTCGAGCGCGCGTGCGTCAGCTTTCTGCATTGTCTGAAGTCGAAGGAAAGTCTGAGACTGTTGAGAATGAGCAGCTGTCCTCGATTGTGGAGTCAACCCTGAGTGAATTCTTTCGCGCCGAGAGTGCAATTGAGGGGTGGAGCGTTTCGGAAGTCAAGACTGAGACTGTGACACGGACCGACAGCGCTCTGATTCGGGGGCTTGAGGGTGAGGGCATGAGACCTGATGGTCGCTTTTCTACTGTGAGTGAGATTTTAGACACAGTGGCGGAAGGCATGCCGCCAGTAGATTCTGAGGGGGGAGAGCGTACTGCAGCCTTGGCTTTCAGCGAGGGGGGAAATGAAAAACCAGGAACAGGAATGGACATATGGAAGCGACAGATGGAAACGGAAAGCGCTCCTTGGAAAGGGACGCGGGTTTTACAGCAGAGTTTTGAGCATTTTTCTGTAACGGTCAGCGTACAGACTGATGATCAGGAGTCTCTCGAATCCCTGTGGGCTCTTGTGTTTCGAGCCGGGGAAGAACAGTTGAGCACTGAGGGCGGAGAAAAATACAGCCGTTTGGCAGATGCAGCACAGCGGAACTTTGGAGGGGCAGACATGTCTCTTCAGTACTTCTTTTTGCACGAGATCGCTCAAGATGAAGCAGAACGACAAGAAAGTTTTGCCTTGGAAGATTCCCCGGCGATTTTGTCTTTGGAGACTTCCGCTGATACCACAACTACAACGCCAAGCTCCATCACTACCGCTCTCACCACTTCGACTACTACTACCATGCCTGCCACCACCACCACCACCACCACCACCACCACTACTACTACTACTACTACTACTACAACAACCACCACCACCACCACCACCACAACCACCACCACAACAACAACCACCACCACCACAACAACAACTACCACAACCACCACAACGACAACGACAACAACCACAACAACGACGACCACCACCACGACAACCACAACAACTCTACCTGGCACAGCAGTCGGAGGTCAGCTCATGGAGCCTGGTAGTTTGATTCCAAGGATAAAGAGGTCTCGCCAACAAGATTGAGTGCGAGCACTTTGAAAATCAGCTTACGTCGATCCATCTATCCATCTACCCCCGCATCACGCATCTTGTGAAAGTATGGAGACCTGCATGCCGCAGCTTCCCCCTCATCTGTGCTTGTAGCTTGTGTGCAGTAGGTAGTGTCACAACCCTTTCAATCCCCTGTGACATGCTGAATGGCTGGAAGGGTTCACCACTATTCTTTTGCACGTGAAAAGACGCACACACACACACACACACACACACACACACACACACACAAAATGCGCACACAATGCATCTCTCAATCTTGCTAAGAACTCCAAACATTGTGACAGGTTCATGTGGGTGTAAAACGAAGCTGTGTGGGTTTGATTGCGTCGATCAATTAAGTGACTGCATGAGAGACATGCACCGAATTCTCTTGATTCGTTGATCGACCGTCACTGCATGCAGGGGTTGTGTGGGTATGGGTGAACCAAGTGGCGTGTAACACCGCATGCATCAACATTGGGCGGACTTGCTCCTTCTCCAAAATGTCGGACACGAGGACTG
This sequence comes from Chromera velia, assembly GCA_018398765.1. Classification (NCBI taxonomy): domain Eukaryota; family Chromeraceae; genus Chromera; species Chromera velia. The sequence goes on from JAHBMJ010001660.1 coordinate 130,926, forward strand.
ATTCCGATTTTGACAAAGCATACGACAATGCAAACATTAACTCGGCATACAGCGACCCGCCCAACCTGACGTGGACTACCTGCACCTCCTGTTGTTTCAGCACAAGCGACGTATTCGGACCATACGTCAGAACTGATCTCACGAACGGGTGGTGTACCAAGGTGCACCCAAGCGCCAGCTCACATGGACCAACCAGCTGCTCCGGTACGACCTTTGCAAATCGTCAGAAACTGTGTGCCTGCGTGTAGCAATATTGCAAAGAACTTTGAATGAAAAGTGATGAATATGATAAAAAATGACCTAAAAAATGACCAGCGTTTCAATTTTTGAGCAGCAAAAAAAAAAGAAATAAATTGTATTATGATTTTAATATAGTTTCGAATTTAGTTTTTTATACGGCATAAAAGAGCATAAAAGCGTGCATCCTAGCTATAAGACTAGTGGTAAGAGAGATATATGATTCTAGATATGATTTAATTTATGACAGAATAAGAACTAGTTCAATAGTTCATTGGTTCTAGGCTTCTAGCCAGGGTTCTAGTGTTTATTTTAAATGATACTTGAAGGCAATCTAATATATAATTAAAATACAATTTCATTTAGTATCAAATATGAAGTTTTTACCGTTTACCCTTACGTATACTAGCTTATACTAGGTTTAAGTTCAACTGATTTAAGTTTGTTAATCTAGTCGTTAATCTTTGTTACAATTATATGTCTACTTCTATTTGCCACTGCATTTTCTCTCATTCTTTCCCTGAGCCAGTGAAACCGCTGCGTGGTGCAACAGTCAGTCAGTCAGTCAGTCAGTCAGTCAACCTCTGGAGTCCTCGCGCAAACAGTGCGAAACCGCTCGAGACAAAACCTCTTCGCTCAACTCGTGCTGGCTCGGTACCGAAAGCGCATGTTGCGACTTTTGTTGCACGAGAGGCAGCGCGTCAATGGGCATTCCTGCCGGATGATCATCAAGAGGAGGAACATTTCCCCCCGCTGTTTGGCTTTTGTTCGAAGTCGCCCTGTGGAGAGTCTCTGAGCGTGAGAGAGGGGGCTGAGAACGAGAATTCGATCGGGAATGGGCCAGCGCCACACATTTGTCGAGCGAGGCCAGGCGAGACAGGAGACCTCCCTCACCTCCTTCATGACCTCGCAAGACTGCATTATCTGGTTGTTTGGGTCTGGATCGTTGCGTCTGTATTGATTCTGCCTCTAGCATCGAGGCACTAACCCCAGGCCAAGAGAACGGAAGTGTACCTCCAAATTCGGCAGGAAGAGACTCAGGGTCTATGTGTGCAAATATCGAGGAAGGCACAAACTCAGTCGACCCATCGTCCGTCGTTGTAGACCCACTACCCCTTCCCTTTGACCCTCTCCCTGCGGGTGTCTCCCCCACACTCCCCCTCCTACTCGAATTGTCCGTGGAGATTTTTCGTTTCTTTTGGGCGTCTGCAGAGTGAAGAAACACGACTCTCTCCTGCAGCTTCTTGCAGAGCAGACGCAAAATCGTCTTGGCGCTCGCCTCCCAGAATCCTGGAAGGTCCAAGACGTAGATGGACCGCAGCTCTGCGAAAGAAGAGAGCAGACAGAGGAAGAGGGAGGGAGGGAGGGAGGGAGGGAGGGAGGGAGGGAGAGAAAGGCATAGAAGAAGCGTTGCCTTCCACGTTCGCCCGCCTTCCTCCCTTGTGTTCCTTGGTTCATCCCTTCGTTTCTTTGCAACGGAGAGGAGAGGAAAATGCGTGCATCAGGCAAGCAAGCAGGCAGGCAGACATGGGCAGACAGGCTATGCATGTTGTTTCTTCGTTATTTCCCCCTTTCCCTTCTCCCTCTAGTCCAACACCGACGGCGCCTGTGGCACGAGGCAATCCGGCAGACAGCGAAGGATGGAGACAGAGAGTAAATGGAGCATAAGAACGTTTGACTGAAAAGAGACATGTGAAAAGTGAGCGAAGACTGAGATTTGGTTTCAGGTTGGTAAATAAATCAGACGGTGCAGATCTTGTGCAGAGCAGCAGAATCAGAGGTAAGACGGATGGAAGGATGGAGGAATGCATAGGAGGACAGTCAGAAGCATCGGTTTGCAAGTCCGTCGGAAGGAATGCGGATCCCTTCTTGCACAAACGCAGAGGAGCCAGACAGTCAAATGGACGGGCAACAGGGAGAGGGGAAGATCTACATGGGAAGAAAAGGGAGAGAGAACGGAGCTTACTGCATGGAAACGCCTCCTTCCTGCAAAGAGGCAGACACGACAGAAAAGTACTCGCATGAGCGGACGTCGACACGCAGACAATCAGATGCGGTGCAGACAAGGTAAAAGGTCACCCAAAAGAGGGGGGTTTCATTCGTTGAGCAGAGCCCGTAGAGCTTCTGAGCGAATCAGTTGAAAGCTGGCGTAAGTTCTGTCTGAGCGGAGCATTTCTCTTTCCTTTTTTCTCGAATGTGGAAACAAAAAGGCACACACCAGACGATGCACTTTGGCAAGTACAGGAAGAGACAATTAAAATCCCTCGAGCAAGATCTACCCATACACACACAGAATCCCCGATCACAAACACATGCACACAAGATGAGATTGCAGAAAGGTCCGCGTTGTCATTCACATCACCACTCAACTCCCCCACCCGACACACATATCGCTGCCAAACATCAAACCATACCACCCCTCTCAGACTGTAGCGACGATCTATAGCCCCTTTCTACGTCTTTGCCCTCCGGCTAAATACGCTGTCGCCTGTCTGTATTTTCCGAACACACGGACGATCCAATCGACCAACCACATGAGCGTTCCCCTCTTCATGTCATTCAGCCCGAACAGAGAGAGCAGCCGGAGAGGACGCGCATCTCGACAGTCGAACAACAGCCCCATCCCTGCGTGCGTCAGCCACGACAGTCAGTTGAATGACAGGTGGAGAATTTAGAGGCGGAGTGACCAAGGAGCAGGTTGTGCGGGATGAATGGAAAAGTGGAGTTAGAGGCAGAGACGGAAGAGAATTAACGCAAGGAAAAGCAAAGACTTCATTCAACTGAGCAAAGCAAACAAATCAAGTCTAGGTTCAGGTTCCAAATTCTTCTGTGCACCAACCAACGCCTTGACACCATTCTTCTTCGCGACAGAGCGTCATATGGCAATGACAACGAGCATCGACACAAACACATTTCCGAGTGCTGGAGAAGAAGAGAATCCCCTCGGAATGAGACAGAGCCATAGAAAAGAAGAAGAGGTGCCGAAAGAGGAGACACGCAACGCTTCCATCCCGCTTCCTTAACTGACGTGAGGTCTCACATTTTCCAAAATGCATTGATACCACACATCCATTTGAGAAGGCACAGAAGAATGAATGCTGATCGGAGAGGACAGCTAGCTAACCTTTAGCGCACACCTGCGGATCGTCAGTAACCCTTTCCATGAGGAACATGCCCATCTTCTGCAACACCTCCACCGGGTGCTCCCTTGCTGCCGTTTCTAGGGCGCGCACGTTGTACACCAACAGCCTCCTCCCTTTCTGCAGGCACGATAAGAAAATGCACAGGAAGACACACGTACACCTTCAACCATGCTTCTTCTCTCTCTCTCTCTCTCTCTCTCCATTTCTGACACACACACACACACACACACGCGCGCGCGCGCGCGCACGCACACATACATACATACATACATACAAAGACAGAGAGAATCTCACACCGATAGCGAGCCACGCGTCTCTGCCAAGAGGGAAGACGTCCCTCTCTTCTTTTTCAAGCACATACAAGACACGTCCAAAAGTGCAGCTTCAAGCACGAATTTGTCTCTGTTACCTTGTCGTGAGATGGCAGGAGCCAGTGGACGTCCTTTGTCAGGACTGTCGCGACGCCCTCGTCTTGTGCGCTGATTCTCATACCCCACTGCTGAGATTGTCGGAACAAAACGAAATTCCTGAGCACAGTCCGAGCTTGGCTCACGTCCCAATCCCGAGCGATGAGAAATTTGAACTGCAGGGGAGTAGAACAAGCTTGGGTTTTTGTCTAAAATACAGCCGCTGGCAGCAAAACACAAACGGCAAAGAGGTAGGCAATCACAAGCAGGGGCTTCCCCAATCTCCAGCACACCGCTCTCCAGCAATTTGTCACGCACAGCAGACAGGTAGGTGCACGGCTTGAACATGCGGCCCTTCTTTTAACGAAATTTGGTTCGCTTCAGTTTCATTCAACTCTCCAAAGAGCTCGTAAAGAGCTCGACGTCTTCCTGGGAAGGAAAACAACAAAAGCAGAAGAAGACAGATCGAGTGACAGACCGACCAAGAATGGCTCATTGGACAAGACTTCCGCAGGAATTTGGTCTTCCCTCCCTGCCCTCCTGAGGTCTTCCACCTTCTCTGCCCGAGAAGAGGGGTCAAGCAACCAGGACTCAATTCCCTCAACCTCCTCGTGGATGCTGCACGAGAGGAGAGAGAGAGAGAGAGAGAGAGAGAGAGAGAGAGAGAGAGAGAGAGCAATACGTTCGTACAGACTGACTCGCGGACAAACACATATATACTCACTCACCCCGTCACTGACACAATCAACGATGCACTCAATCTCTTCTTCTCTTTTCTTTTCTTCTCTTCTCTTTTCGTCTCTTCTCGCTCTCTCTCTCTCTCCCACACACACACACACAAACGCATACGTGCGAGATGGACAGAGAGACAGGCGAAATCGGGAGATGCCCTTGAGCTCTGAGACGAACTCCGATGTCGGCAATCGGCAATGCGAAAACAGAGAAAAAGACAATTCGAAGACGATTTTGCGCAAGAGGCTTTAAAAATGAGGAGCAAAGCGAACGGCTGCTCCTCGAGTTTGCTGACAGGTCTTCCGGAGAATGGTTGAACAGCTCCGCTGCCAGTTTCCCTATGTTCTGCTGCTGCATCACCGCGTAAGACTGTGCCCCCAAGACCGTCACCGTTCCTTGAAAGCAAAGAACACCGAATACAAAAAGAGTATTCGATCTGTCTGAGTACACCACCTTATCTTGGTACCTGCATTTTGAAAGAACGCCCCGTCTACACCTCCAGAACAACAACTAGATACGTGGTGCAACAGTAGGCAGTCGAGACGGTCCAGATGACACACCCCGACCAGCCCCTCCGCTGGAAGCTTTAAGAGCTCCGAAGTCGTGGAAACTCAAAGACGGAGTCTGGTGTCGCAGCTCTTCGCACTGAGCCTCTTCTTGCCTGGCACATCGCAGAGCGAAGAGGTGCTTTCGATTATCAAAGTTTGTCGAAGAGCTATATAGAGACGAAGACTCGAAGTTCGCGGTCTGCATGTCATATGGTCTGTCTCTGCCGACCCTGCATGCATGCAGCCGACGCGGTCGAATCTTTAATTGTGGCGCCGCGCGCGAGCTAGGGGGGCCCGGAGGCGCGGGCCCGATTTATTAAAAACTCCGAATCGCCGCCATCGCGCCGCCATGCATGCGAGGAGTCGGCTCAAATATGCATCAAACCCTCGCGAGGAATCATTGTCGAGGACTGTCATGAAGCTTCAATGATCGCGATCGAGCAGTCTTGGTGTCTAATCGCGAGTGCGCACAAGCTGGCACTTGCGCAAGTGTGCACCTTCGAACGGACTTCCTATTGCATGGACCGTTGTGTGTGTCACAAAAGCTGATTTCGGTCTGTATATCTTGACCTTCCCCACCATGGCGCTTCGACGATCTCTTTGCCGTCTCTTCCCTGCTGTGAAGTACAGTGTCACCGCAGAGGGGGCGGCCGGGCCCTCAATGCAGTACAAAGCCGGAAAACACTCACAGGTAGGCCTGCTGCCGAAGCGAGGGGCATTTTGGTTGGAAGTGCGCTTTTGTAGACGGTGCGTCTACCTCACTGCACGAGTCATTTTATATGTGGCTTTTGCAGTTCACGGATGAGCCCCCTAAGCTGGGGGGGCAGGACAAGGGGATGAATCCCATGGAGACCTGTCTTGGCAGTCTCTGTGGGTGTGTGCACGTCCTCACCTACATGGTGGCAAAAGAAATGGGCCTCAAGTTCGAAAAGGTCGATCCGCATGCTCTGAAGATCCTCGTTTGCCGTCTCCCGTCTCTTTTTCCCCAAAAGATTCAACTGTGCCTCATGCGCTCCTCAATCAGACGTGTATTTCTTGGACTATCTGCTTGTAGTCTCCCCTTCCCCCACCCCCCTCTCTCTGCCGCTTTCCAGGTGGATAGACGGACCAAAGACAAAGCTCCTTTGGTTTCATGCGCATCAGTCGGGTTTCCTCCTCTGTCTGTGTTTTCTCTCGTCTATGTGTGACTGAATAGACTGCTTCTGTGTTTGCACGAGCGCCCCTTTTTTGGGTCTTTATCCTTCTTTCCGTCTACATATGGCTGAAAAGACTGCGTCCCGGTTCACACGAGCGTCCGCTTTTTGGATTCTTTTTCCTCTTTCAGTCTGTATATGGAGGAATAGACTGCACACGAACGCGCCTTTATTTGTGCCCTTTTCTTTGCATTTGTTGTGCTCACGCAGGCCCTCTTTGCTTTCCTGTCCGACTCTGTGGAAACTTGCTTGCAGGTTGGCTGGTCGGCAAGTTGCGAATTCGACCCGCGAGGGCTGATGGGAAAGGCGGACGTGCAGGTGGGAAGGGGGGGGGGGTTGAGCTCTTTCTGCGGTCGAGAGGTTTTTTTTTTTTTTTCTGTGGTCGAGAGGGTAGTTTCTGTCTTGCGGCTCTCCTTTCTTGCTCACATGATTTGCTCCCTGCAGGCTCTCTGGAAGATGTTGCCTCGAGTGTTTTTACCTTCAGCATGAAGCGAAAGATTAATTGTTCTTTCGTTTGCAAGCGTAACTAGGACCAGTCCGTCTCTTCTGCTCTGCTCTCTTTACGCTTCTGCTTGGACCGGTGTTTTCCGACATTCAAATGTTCTGTTTGTCCCCAATTCGCCGGAGTTCTTCTATACTTTTGGTCTTTCTTCAGCATAGTCAAAGTGCATGCATCTCTCTCTCACTCTCTCTCACACACTCACACTCACACTCACACACACGCTCGCGCGCACTCACTCTTTCTCTACTGTGATTGCAAGGGAACAGGTCCACTGGTCGAAGCTGATCCTAGAGGGCACAATCAAGACGGACGCACCGGATGAGCAAGTGCAGGTGGGCAGGTTCCCCGCTCGCAGTCTTGCCTTACTTCCGTCATTCCTTTCTTCCCCTTCTCCTTCGGGTACCCCTCCTATCCTTTTTAGCTAATTCTTTTGATTTTCTGTGTCTTTTCTCTTTTCGCAACAGTGCCCGTGTCTGCGTGCGCACTGCCTGAACTGAACTGCTCAGACGCGCCCACACAACCGCGGGTTGGTCGATTGAGTCCGACGGTGAGGGTGGCTGCATGCGTGGATTCGTGCCTACGTTCGTGTGTGTGCTTTCTTAGGCGCGCCGGGTTTTCTTTGTATGTTGCTCAGTGACACATGTGTGTCTGTAACGACGTTTTTGCCTGTCTGTCTGCCTGCAGGAGCTCCTTCACAAGGTCGAAAAGCGCTGCCCTATCTCATCGTTGATGTCCAACGTGAAGGACCTGGTGGGTCTGTCTGTCTTTCATTTCATTTGATTTGATTGATACCCGTCGTAACAGTGAGTGAACCTACCTCCAATCGTCCGATGCTGTTTTCATCAGCTGGTGTCCGTCCGTCCATCATTCAACCACATGAGCGTACCTCTTTCTTCTCTTTCCTGTTTTGTTAGGCGCGCCTCTGTTTTCTTCCTGGATTCCCTGGTTCTGATCATTTGTTCTTTCTTCCTTCCGTTTTTTTTTTCTTTCGTTCTTTCTTGCTTGCTTTCTCCCTTTTTTTCTTGCTTGCTTTCTTTCTTTCTTTCTTTCTTTATTTGTTTGTTTGTTTGTTTGTTTGTTATTTTCTTGTTTTCTTCCTTAAAGTTTCTTCCTTTCTTGCTTTCTTGTTTGTTTTCTTTCTTACTTGCTTTCTTTCTTTCTTTCTTTCTTTCTTGCTTTCTTGCTTTCTTGCTTTCTTTCTTGCTTTCTTTCTTTCTTTCTCTCTTTCTCTCTTTCTTGCTTTCTTTCTTGCTTTCTTTCTTTCTTTCTTTCTTTCTCTCTTTCTCTCTTTCTTGCTTTCTTTCTTTCTTTCTTTCTTTCTTTCCTTCTTTCTTTCTTTCTTTCTTTCTTTCTCTCTTTCTTTCTCTCTTTCTCTCTCTCTCTCTCTCTCTCTCTCTCTCTTTCTTTCTTTCTTTCTTTCTTTCTTTCTTTCCTTCCTTCCTTCGATTCTTTCTTTTCTTTCTTTCTTTCTTTCTTTCTTTCTTGCTTGCTTTGTTGCTTTATCTCTTTCTTTCTTGCTTGCGTACTTTCTTGCTTTGTGCTTGCTTGCCTGCTTGATTTCTTCCCTCCTTCCCTCTTTCCCTCCTTCCCTCCTTACTGACTTTCATCCCTTTATTCCTCTCTTTCTTTGTTTTTCTCTTTCTCTCTTCCTTTCCCTTTCTTGTCCTTCCTTGCTGCCGTGTGTTCTTTGTTTATTCATTACTCATACGTGCCTCCCTAGCTGTTTTTTTCTTTTCTTAAATCATTCATTTGCGGATTGATTCATTTCGTGCGTGCGTTTTATTCATCTGTTGATTCTTTCATTCACGCGCTGCCTCTCAATGTCCACCCATCTCTCTTCTGTCGACTAAATGCCTGCCTGCCTGCTGGTCTGCTTGTCTGCTTGCAGGAATACATCGCGTCTCTGAAGAAGGGCTGATCGATCGAGACTGCATCTGGAACTTCTCGGGGGATCGGGAAAGGAAGAAGAGGGCGGGGGGAACAATTTCTTTCGTCGTGTGCATGGCAAGAGGTCTGAAATCAGTAAGAAGCACGTGAAGGAAGCCAGACAGACAGGTCACTTCTCTGCGCACCAGCATTCAGAGAGGATAGGAACACGTACAATAGCACGGGAGACTGCAGGCAAATTTTGAGACTTTGGAGAGTCCTTGGTCAGTCGATCTGTATATGTGTGTGTACCGTCCGAAGGTCGCCTTCAAAACAGCGCGCGGCGCGCCTGCATGTGTTCAAAGGATCCCTCCCTCTACAGATCTTCCCCAGAGGTATTCGCCCCGGATTGTCCCTAACAGCTGGGGGCCACTGCACCTTTCAGTGTTTGCAGATCCGAAAACCGATTCCATCCGGTCAGAATGCATGTTGCTGACAATCAGACAAGGGAAAAAGAAGCCACAAAACGGATCCGAAGCTGCGTGTTTGCTGGCACAAAGGCTGGAGCGAAATGAAAGAGAAAAAACAAGGATTCGTGGAGAAAAACAGATACTGGATGGGATTGTGTGCATGGAAACCCGAACATCATCCATTTTAAAAACTGTATAGACGGAAGCGAAGATAAATTCGTACCGTGAAAGTCCGTGCAAGACTTGTAGTGCTGCATACTGCTGCATGCCCAGAAAATTACGTATTGGCATGCAGATAAATTTAACTTGAACATCCGCACAAGTTTATTCATCTGTTTAATATAGCTCAACAAGTGATAACAACGTGTATAGTAGAGACTAGTGGAGACAGCCCCTGAGAACTTTTGAAGCATTCTTCCACATCGTACGATTTTTTTCATATTGAAAATATACCAGAAATTAAAGGTTTTTAAGGGTTTCTTTAACTTTCTTAAGACTTTAGAAATCAAAGGATGAGAGAATGAATTACAACTGAAGTGGAAGGCTGTTTGAACCTGTTTTATAAACTGGGCCAGATTTATTAACTTACAATTCAAGCTGAATAGTAGGCTGAATACTTGAACATATGATGGTTAATGAATCTAATAATGATGGTGAAACATTCTCAGAAACAATATGAAACTTAGAATCAGAAACTAGGTAAAACCAATGTCAACGCATCTGATAGTATCTGATTGACAGACATGTATCATGATGCATGGTAATGCACGGTAATGCACGGCTGATATGAATTCTGTTTGATTACGTTAACTTATGGTACCCCGTCTGGCATGGTATGGTACGGGCAAGCGTTTGCATCTTAGAGACCAGAAGCCTGACCCGAAGCCCTGAAATGTGAGTGGGTTTGTGAGCGTACAGTAGCGTACAGATACCGTCGGGCTAAGCAAAGCAGTGACGGCATAAAATCAAAAATCCGTTGCATTGAACCCAGGATCATCAGAACGGAAGAATGAAACAGCCGAAGGACAAGCAAACTGCTGCAAAGTTAGCACATCGCAACTTTAAAGGAGTCTCGCCTGACATGGGTAAGTTACTGTACCGACCTCTCTCAACCTAACTACCACTTGAAAGTTTAGGCCGCATTTTTGGATAAGCTTGAAAGTCCGCGCCGCAGGCGCAGATCATTTATGGTATCTTAAAAGCCAAAGCCGCATATCTGGACGGTGTCTTGACCATTTACGCCGCAGGCGTGGATGGTCTCTTAAAAAAAGATGCTGCAGATAGAGATGATCTTGATTATATTTTTTTAAATGGCACTTAGGTTCAGGGAGGTTCAAGTACCAGCAAACTAGGGGCTAGGAGCCCGGGCCAAAGCCCTGCAATATTAATGTGCAGACATCACCAAGCTAATACAAGCTAATCTAGCTGCGTCTGAAAAGACTTATCGCACTTCACCCAGGAATTAATCAATTAGAGCAGAAGAATGAGAGAGCCCAAAGACCAAGAAAAATCAAGATGAACTGTTCGGGAGACCAGTCCGAACCCCTCCAGGTTGACCCAGCAAGGGAAGGAGGAATTCCCAAAGGAACACACCCTCATCAGTCCAAAGACCCAGGAACGAGGGCCCACAACACGGAGGCGAAAGAAAAACAAAAACAAAGGAAGAAAGAGAAACAAAAAGAAACGCGACTTGGGTCGACACTAGGAGGCCCCGGCATGCAGGTAGTTCTTCGCCGCGGGCCCCACGGCCCGTGTGGCCGGGGTCCGTTGAGCAATCGGTTACACCGAAAAAACCGGATCCGCGCACGCACGAACGGAGAACCTGCAACTTAAGTTTCACAAGACAGCTAGGCGTGCACCAATTCCTTGAAGTAATTTCTGGCGAGCACCTGAGTTGTGCGTGGGCCGCGTTGCTACAGTTTTGGTATCTGTCTTCTCTCAGATTTTGCCTGAAAGAAAACACCTCGAAGTACGATGGAGGTTGCTCAGGAGGTGTCTGTCTCCTTCGAGACAGACCTCCCGGAAGAGCTGCGCGTTCCTTCTGACACAATCCTTGTACCCGGAAACCTATCAAGAAGAGGCCTTTCGGAGGTTCGTTCAACTTCGTGCAGCAGTGCCACCCACACGTTCTCTCACTCCCTAGATGAATGGACTTGTCTCTCTTCCGGTTAATTGCAGATCGTGAACCAACTTTTGGAGTTGGACCCTCCCAGGCCTTTCGACTTTCTGGTCGATGAGGAGTTTCTCCGTGTGACGCTTGCGAGGTCGGTGCCCTGCAGCCAGCTTCTTCGACAGACTCTGTGACAAGACACGAAGTGCAAAATGTTTTCCTGCGAGGCTTTCGCCTTACCTACTCATCTTGTTTCGTCTCTTCTCGTTGTGCCATTACTTTTTTCAGGTTTCTGCAAAAATCGAACAGAACTGCGGAAACAGTTCTAAGGGTCAAGTACGTTCTTGCGCTTGGGAAGCCCGTGAGTCAGGATCTGGACGTGCAGGACGACTGGATCTCTGACCTCTCTCTTCCCTCAGGTCAGGCAATAGAATCACGCACCCAGCCGTCTCTCTATCTGTTCAAACCGCCGTCGTCGGTCTTTTTTGTGCGACAAGCCACCCAGTTTGAATTCATTTAAGGTGCGCAACTGACATTTCACGTACTTGCTGTATGTATGTGCAGCCAACCAGGGGCATGGGGTGATTGTCTCTTCGTGCTACGATGGGTTTATTCGTTTTTTGAATCCGGTCCTCCAAAGTGAGGAGGAGACGGAAGGACCAGCCGGGCCCTGTGAAGTCGTGGGGCAGTTCCAACCTTCCTCCAGGGACCTCTGTGCAGTGCAAGCGCTGGATGTTTGGACTCTGTGAGTTTTTGCCTCCTTTTCTCTTTCTCTTGCTGAAATTGTGGGGAAAGGGGGATGGCCTGTCCGGGGATCAGGGTGACAGAGAGATTGTTTCCGCATGCACAGCCTTTTTTTTAGTCTCTGAAGGTTACCTCTGAAATGCTGACAGAAACGTGAAAGAGCTTCGTACCACGGGTTGGTACTTTTTTCATCTGCAGCAATCCGTCTTGCCGTCCATCTTTGAACAGCTGCTGATCTCTTGTCTGAGGACTTCTCATTTCATCGGAAGGAAATGTCTCTTTCTTCTGTTTGCGGTCTGCAGCGATGATGATTTCCTTTTGTTTGTGCTGTTCACTCTGAACGCTCGGTGTTGAAAAAAAGGTGGAATTTATTTCCTGACTGAGGGCTGCAGACGTCTTCTAAACAGCGCGACATAGAGGCATGAACACATAGATAGAATGTGTTTCTTTCTTTCTCCGTGCCTCCAGGCTCCACTTATGATTGTCCTCTCTTTGTCTTTGTGTGTGCTCGTGTGTGTACCTGAAGAGGTGCAGAGACGATGCCGCCGAGGTGTTTGAGGTGGTGGCCGCGATGTCCAGCGGGGAGGTTGTGGTCTCGGCCGTGAGCGCTCCCTCTGCCTCAAGTGATACGAAGGAGGAGGAGAGGCAAAAGGCGCCTCCTGAGATGGTCATTCGACGTGCCTTTCATGGTCAGTTCCTGGGTTGTGTTTTTTTTGTTTTCTGTAGTTGTCATGCTGTCGTGCTGCAAGTTTTTGTCCCGTGTGCCCTTCCTAAGTTCTGCCAATCGTTCGAGAAACTCACCCAGAATTAAGTGAGGAAAGCAGTGAGATGGGTGAAAGCTTGGCAGGCAAGAAAGGAAAGGGTTAGTCGAATGGCGTGGGTGGGGAAGTGAGAGAGGGGAGGGGGAAACGAAGCATCGTTCCCTGCATGGAAATCTGTCTTTCTTTGTTTCTTTCGTTGGGTCCTCACTGTTTTCGGCCCTACCTGAGGGTATGCAGGTCGTGCGCATGGAGACAGTGCCGAGGCGGTTGGGGTCTCTCCCGATTTGTCCATTCTCGCAAGTGGCGCTGCTGACGGCTCTCTGCTTTTGTGGTCAAATGTCCGTCTCTCTGTCTGTCAGTGAGTCTGTCTGTCAGAAAGTAAGTCAAGAGAGTCGGGCCGAGAGGCAAGCAGTCGGCCCTCTCGTGCTCGATCGTACGGGGGCTGATGAAGCTTGACGGACTGACTAATCATACATTCCCCCCCTCGACAAGTGGGGTCTTGAGCCAGCGACATCCGCCTATCCTCTTCTTCTTCTTCTCTTTCTGGGATGAAATCACAATTGTTGTCATGCACCACGCCGAAGGCTCAGAGTCCTCTCTGATGCTGCGTGTGGAGAAACTAATCACCACCCATAGCCTGAGAAAGAGAAAGAGAAAGCAACTTGACCGACCCAAAGAACTGTTCAAGCACTTTGTAATGGCATATCATCAGAAGGGAGGCCTCACTGTTAGCCTGCCTCTTCTCTCCCTTCCCTTTTGTGCCCCGCCCTGTGCAGCCTTTACAAGATGGTGTCGGCAGTTTGCCCCCACTTTCGGACACGGGAGGAACTGAAGCTGCTGAGAGTAGCAGGGGCAAAAAGAGGGGTGCCTCTGAGCTTGGTGCAACCCAAAGTCTCCCTTCTCATGCCTCCCCCTTGGCCCCTCGCGCAAGCATCCAGCACGATTGCCATAGCCTTGGAGTCTCCTCTCTTCTTTGGGCAAAAGGGGGGTGTCAGCTTGCGTCAGCCTCCCTTGACCAGACCGTGCGTGTATGGGATGCCATTACGGCGTCTCTAGTCGTCGCGCTGCCTTGTTCAAGGGTCAGTCTGTTGCATGTCCAGTGCAGGGAGGAAGTCACATGTGAAATCAATGAGATCTCTCCTCTCTCTTTCTGTTCTCGGATTGCCAAGCAGATCGCCTCCCTCCCTCTTCCTTCCTCTAACGAAGAAAGTCCAAACGTCTCCCCCGGCCAGGCAGGCAGGCACTCCGCATGCTCAGTACTGGGGCAGTCGGCCCTCCCCGAGGGGACCTGCCCAATTTGGCATGCCACAAAGATGAGCACCGAATTCTTTGCGTCACCCGCGAGGAGAAACTGTTTGCGGTTGGCCGTCGCGCTTTCGGACATTTTTCCGGAAGGAATGAAGAAGAGACAGAGCGAGTACGAATGAATGGGGGAAAAAGAAAAAAGAACGGGAAAGGGAGGAAGGATAGGCTGCAGAATTAAAGGAACGGTGGAAGGAAGGAGAAAAAGAACTTCAAACGAAAAAGAAGAATCAACATTTCCAACGCAAGTCTGCGCACCCCCCTTTCCTTCCTTATTTATTTTCTCCCCCCCCAATCGTGCACGAACGAATTGCAGCCAGCTCTCTATCTGGCAGCTCCCCTGTCCCACGACGTTTTGTGCACCTCTCACGACGATGGTTCGATTCGGATATGGGATCTGAGGAGGGGCGGCATGGGGGCAGACGCGGGGGAGACGGGGGAGGTGAAGGGGTTCCCGCGCAAATCGTTGGTGAGTGCATGCAGGGTTTGGTCTGGTGATGCAAAGGAGAGAATGTGGAACCTTTCAGTTCCTCCCTTTCTCCGTCCTTCTTCTCGACTCCTCTCCTGGCCTCCTTCGGCCCCTCTCTCTTTCTCTCTCTCTCTCTCTCTCTCTCTCTCTCTCTTGCTGTGCTCTCTCTGTCTGTCTTTCGTCGTGCTCTCTCCCGTTCATTTGCTTCTCCTCTGCTTCCCGTGCGTTCGCTCTCCTGCAGGAGTCTCCTCCTCTCTCGTCACTCTGCTCCTTCTGGCAAAGCTTCTCTCTCTCTCTCTCTCTCTCTCTCTCTCTCTGTCTCTCTCTCTGGAGGCATTGCTGGGTTACGCACATCATTCATGTAAGTATACATGTGTGTGTGTGTGTGTGTGTGTGTGTATGCGCCTTCATCTACATATCTCTTGATTCCATCATACGAATGAATCTTCCTTCCTTTTTTTGTTGTTGTTGCAGGGATCATCCGGTCCCATCGCGGGACTGCAGCCCTCCTCTCGATCGATTCTGCAAAGCCAGCTGCCCGCACACAGACGGTCAGCAGGGGGGAAAATGAAATGAAGGCCTTCTGGCAGGGCTGTACCATATTCTCGCCGTCTTTCTTACATCTGCCTCGATCCCTGCCTGCATGATCTGATTCATGCACGCATAGACTTGCACCTCTGTTCTTTATCCAGCTCTTCTGTCGAGGAAAAGTCTGTTTCACTCTCTTTCGTAGGACCTGGCATGTCCCTTGCTGCCAGTTTGGGTGGATTTGAGTACACATCGATCGATCAAACAAAGAACAGCAGGAGACTTAGCCGGCCTCTCCTTTCTTTCTGTCCATCTCTCGTCTTCATTCTGCTTGCGAACTCCCGGTGTGCACGCATAATGTGTGTCTTGTCTCTTTGCAGCGCTGCCCCTCAAGTGCACTTCAATCCGCAAAAGGATGAACAATTGGCCTCGGTAAGTCCCCCCTCTTCTGTGTGAAATAGTGAGCAAGTGAACAGATAATTAAGCGAGCGAACAAACGAACAGATTGATAGGCTGACATGAAGGAGGACGTCACTTCCAAAACACAGAGATGAACAGGGTGGCACTCAAAGAGAGCAAAGAAGGGATTGGATTAAGTGGGGCGTTCTTTTATTTTGTCGTTCTTTGTCGTGCAAGTGCGGTTGTGTATGGGTGTGGAGGCGGAGGGGAGAAGCACAGGCGGGGAAAGAGAAGGAACAGTGATACGGGAGACAACGTGATCGTAGTTTTTGTCTCAATCCGCTTGTGACATCGGATTCGGTCGTCTATCTTGTCGATTTGGTTTCCTTTTTTCCTTCCTTCCTTCCTTCCTTCCTTCCGTTCCTATCCACTCTTTGATTCCTTTCCTTAAATGGTTACCTTCCTTTCATGCAGGTGTCTCACGACGGCACTTTGAAGATTTTCGATATCCGTGCAAAGGGGTTGCCGCTCCAGTCCGTGGCCGTGGGAGGAGAAGAAGAAGAAGGCGCAAGTGCAGGGAGGGAGGCCCCCAAAGTGTTGTGTTGTAGATGGACAGGTGAGCTTTTTCTTTGGTGTAAGGACGGGTCTCGGGGGGACTAGCATTTTTTGGTTCTTCTTTGGTTCGTCTCTCTTCGGATCTTCCGAAGACTGTGTGAATTGCTGGTGTATGGGAACTCTGTTTCTGAATGATTCTACCCCTGTGTGCTGCAAGGCACACGCACGACTCTTCTTTCCATCAAACAAAAATAAAATCGAAAGAACGAGAGGACCGCACCGGTATCTCCAGGATGAACGAAGACTTCTCTCCAAGGGGGTCTGCTTAGACATTCTGGTCGTTTTGTGTGCGAAGACTGAAAGAAAGTTCCGGCATAGTTGGAGCCTCCGGTACGCAAATGAGAGGAGGCCCCTGGAATTCGCTCTCGACAATTCTTCTTTCTTCCTTCATCGAAAGGAAAAAAAAAGAAAAAGAAAGGAATGAAGAAAGAATGAAAGAAATGAAGAAAGAAGGAAAGAAAGGAAGGAAGAACGAAAGAAAGAAAAAGAACGGGTCAACGTCATTCCGCTTCTCTGATTTTTCGCTTCTCTTTCATATTTTGGGTTGTGTCGTTGCCGTGCCTCTTTTCTCTCTCTCTCTCTTTCTTTCTTTCTTTGATTGTTTCTTTGTTTCTTTGTTTCTTTGTTCTTTTCTCTCTGTCTGTCTGTCTGTCTGTCGGGCCCCCGGCCTACTTTGTCTGAGTTGTTGTGATGTTCTTTTGTCTTTGTTGCTTTCTTTCTTTTGTCTGTTGTGTTCATGAAGAAAAGGAGGGAAAGAAACCATACAGTCTGTTTTTTCATTGTTTCCCTGGTTTTTTCTTTGTATGAGTTCTTTTCAGCCCCTCTTTCGTCTGTAGAATGCACCTTTTCTAGAGATGCACTTAATCAGGCTCTTGTGTGTGCGAGACGAATGATCGTTTTCAAATTCCCCCAAGGGCGTTTCCATCGGTCGACCTTCCCAGTCATGCTCTCAACGTTCCATCGAACGCTTCCTGCTGCATGTTGCATGCAGTCATAATGATGCCCTTCACCCCTTCCCGCGTTATGTCGCTCTCTTTCTTTCTCTCTCTCTCTCTCTCTCTCTCTCTGTGTGTGTCTGTGTGTGTGTGTGTGTGTGTGTGTGTGCGTGTGCGTGTGCGCGTGTCTTGCTTTGACGTTATGCATGCAGAAGACGGTAGCGGCATCGTGACGGGGGACTCCGAGGGCAAGGTCCGCATACACCGTCTCGATTCGGGAGGGTGAGAAAGTTTGAGACTTGCAGCAAATCTCGACTGTCAGGAATGCACTCCTTTTAATGATAAAATCTTGAATTGCATGATGTTATGAAATTATTTTGTTGTTTGTTCTTTTAGAATGTACAGGATTGTATAGGCATATACATGTATGAGCTTAGCGCTCCATGCAATTGGGGTTGAACCAGGGGTTCTAGCTGAGGTTAGGCCTAGGGTTAGGCATCCTCTGACTAACGAACTAACTGACTAACTGATACTCATGTGAAAATATACTAGTATGTAAAGATGATTATTGCTAATTAATTAGCAATTTTAGCATAAAATAGTACCACAGCTAGTATAATTATAGCAAAACAAAAGACCGTCAAAAGTAGACTTCAAAAGAATAAATATAGGATTAATACCCTGGATTATAGGAAATATTCTTTCCAAAATCACATGGCTTTTTAATTTAATTAATTAAAAAAAAAAAAACTGATTGGATACATGAAAAGTCAATCTTTTATTGTGTAGTGCCTAGTGTAGTGCACATTGAAAAAAAATAAACAATGAATGTTATAATATTATGTTTAATACTATTACTTCAATCTAGTTGTCCCCTCATAAATGGTTAGTCCCATCTCTCTGCACGCTCCTGGAGAGCGGCGAGTCGCTTCTCAGCGTCAGCTAGTTGCTCTGCCACTGACAGCCTTTGTGGGGATCTGGCAGTCCCTCTGCCTTGCTGCTGCTGCTGTTGGAGAACTGCGGCCTTATGCTCGTTGCGAGCACGGGAGAGCTTCGAAGTGACCCCTCCAGGTGATCCCCCAACAGCAACTGCGTCTCCATCTACAGCGCTGCCTGACGAGCCAACAAAAGGCTCCCCCGAGCCTAGGTCAGGAAAATCGGCTGGGCGGGTTGTGACG
Organism: Chromera velia; assembly: GCA_018398765.1. Classification (NCBI taxonomy): domain Eukaryota; family Chromeraceae; genus Chromera; species Chromera velia. Next base: position 149,065 of record JAHBMJ010001660.1, read on the forward strand.
ACTGCAGACAGAGAAACAGGGGGTGGGGCCTCGGACAGGATGGGGGATCTCTTGACGCCCCCCGTTCCCCTTCCTGCTGTGTTAGGAGAATGAGACGGCGACTCTGTAGAGGGAGAGGGACGGCAAGAGGGACCAGGAAGAGACCCAACTCCACCCTCAACCCCAACCGCTTCAGTGTCGAGAAGGTGCTCCTTCTCTCTATTTGGAGAGGCAGGTCGGGACTGCGCTGTCACGCTCACTGTGGCAGTCGCAGCAGAGACGGGGGGGGCATTGGATGATGCAAAATTCTGCTTTCTGGGACTGGGCACCCTCAGTTTGACAGTACACCTAGGCGGAGAGTACCCACCTCCCTCCTCCCTTGTCCTCTCTGCCTCAATTGCCCACTCCTCTGCCAAACCTGGAGGTGGACTCTCTTGCTCCACTTCTCCCACCTCACCCCGCTCTCCTCCTTCTTCCTGCCGTTTCTGCCAGGAGGCAGAATTAACCACAGCGGCAGCTGCTGAGGAGGTCAGCAGAGGACCCGCTCGTGCTGGTGTGCCCGCCCTGCCTCTAAGGGAACTTCCCAGAAGTGCACCCACCAGAGGCACCCCTACCCCCCCCCCTTCGAGAGACTGTAAGGAAGGACCCGAGGCCTGTTGATGCTCTCGATGAGAGAAGCTGCGGTCAAAGGAAGCAGATGTGGCAAGGAACCGATGACGAACCTCTGGAGGGAGTCTATGAAGGAGTGCACCCATCCCCTTCCCCTCCAGAGGCCCATCTGCAGGTTGAGACAGACCACTCGGAGGACCCCCCATTCCCATTCCCATTCCTGTTCCCGCCCGGGAATTGACGGACGCCCCGAGAGACGGCGCATTGCCAGATGCTCTCTCGGCACGCTCTTTCTCCTTCTCATCTTGAGCCTGAGTGATAGTCCGTGCCTGCCACTCATCCCTGAAAGTCCACTCAGAAGAAGGAGGAAGGGGAACGTCCGGATGATACCCAATAGCAACATCTCCATCAACTCCCATCTCCCCCCCTACTTCCCTCTCTGCCCCCCCCGGACTGACCCCACTGGGAGGAGGGGAGGAGGTCAGAGCGCTGCTGGCAGGGATGTGATCTGTGCGCGGTCGCAATGGGCGGATCGGGGAGGGAAAACCTGCCCTGTACGCTCCCCCCTCTCCATCTTTGCCCTGTACATTCGCACTTCCATCACTCTCTCCTGATTCCCTTTCTCTCTCTTTTCCTCTGGGGAATCCTAGTTGTCTCAGTCGGTCTATCTCTGCCTGGATGCTGCGAGGCGACTCAGGAGAATCTTCAGGCGACAAAGTTAGAGAGTCCCCCCCCGTCTCAAACCGTCCACGTGCCCCCTCTGTGGACGAACCGGAGAGCAACCTCCGTGGACGGAGACGCGTGCCCTCCGCGACTGCGGGCTCGGTCCGAGCTATCAGGGGAGCAGGCAGACGACTGACGGTCGTCTTCTTTGCCCCTCCCGTCTTTTCATGCGCACTAGGATCTGTCTGGGGTGACAACTCGAGAAGGGCCGAGGTGGGAGGTGGAGACTGTCTGCAAGCAATCTTGATGTGCACTCTCTCAGTCCTTTGGCGAGCTGCAGCGTGCACGGGCACGGGTGAGGGACTGCACCTCTTGCAGGGGGGGACGGAGACCGAAGAGCCATTTTTCTGCCCTGCCCCCTTTGCCCTCACGGGCTCTCCTAGAGGCCTCTGGTGAGGAGGGGGCGGGGAAGTAACAGAGGAAGACCAGCGAGACGGCACGCCCCCACCAGCCGGGACCTGCGTGGGACTCTGGTCAGTCATCGGTCGGAGGGCAGCGCCCCTCTGTTGGTCTGCTGCCTGAGGTTTCTTTCGCACTTGATTGCTTGCACTGCTGTGCGTCTCTTGCTGCTGCTGCTGCTGCTGTTGTTTTGGTTTCTGCTGCTTTTTGAGAGAATCCATCTGAGACTGAAGTTGACGCCAGTCTCTCTGCAGAGCCATTGACAATGCACGGCTCTCGACTTCTCGGTTTCGTAAGAGAAGGGTCAACCTCTGTACTTCCATGTCTCTCTCTCCACACCTCTCGCAGTGAGTGCGTGCAGCATCTAGGGCTGCTTTCAGCTCTGCAATCTCTCTCTGTGCCTCCATCTGGGCACTCTTGAGGTCTAAGAGCTCTCTTCCCTTATCTTGAAGGTCCAGGTCTCTCTCCTCTAACAAACGAGACGCGTGCTGAAGAGAAGACGACAGCTGAGTCGCCCTGGCCTCTGCCAGTTCGAGCCCTCTGGCTGCCTCTAGAGCCTTCTGTGTGTTCTCCTGCGCCTCCTCTTCGAGAGACTTGACCACTTTTTCCAAATGAGCAACTACAAGAGCGTCCGGGGGCTCAGAAAAGAGTCCACCTGCTGTCTGGGTCTGTGCGCTGTGTGTCTCTTGTCTCTTGGGAGGGACGAGGCTTCTGTGGGGAGACGCAGAACGTCGGAGGAAATCTTCCTCTACAGCATTCGCATCCCCTCCACACGCCAACTTAGAGGCGGCCTGGGCCTCCTCAGGAATCTGAAAGGGAACTCTAGAGGGCCCCCCAAAGACCCCACTCCCTTTCTTCCCTACACCCGTCTCCTTCCCCCCTGCAGGCTGTACATTCCCCGCAGTCTCCCGACGAAGCTCCTCGAGTCCCCTTCTTAGAGAGGAGGGAAGCTCAAAGGGAGCAGTGTCGGCAGCTGCAGAGAGGCCCTCGATGAATCTATTGAACTCGGACTCCATCTCAGCAGCAGCTGCAGAGGAAGAATGGAGACTTGCCCCTCCCTCCAAAGCGCCTGCTGTCTCTGCAAGACTCTCCCTTCCCCCACCCGCCCCCGACCCTCTCTTTGCCCGAGACTTCCTCCCGCTTTTTCGTCGAGAGATTCCGCCTGCTTCCGTTTCCTGCTCTGTACCCCCTGAGGTGTCGAGACCTTTCCGGCCCTTTTCACCCACCACACCGACAACCTCAGAAGGGGAGCCCGACGGCGCAAGGGAGGAGCGCGAAGCACGAGGTTGCCCTGTGCCATGAGCCTGTTCCCCCACACTCACACCGTCCGAAAGACAAAGATCGTAAAGGATCGCTTCAAATGCCCTCACTACCTCACTCTTTCTTTGCATTCCAGTGGGCTGCCCTGCGAGTGCTTGTGCACTTGCCGCAGATGGACGTGAGGGTGACAGGGGCGGTCGGGAGGTTGTCGTTGACTGCTTCTTCTTCTGCTGAGCGGAGGGGCCTGGCGGCTCGAGAAGGGAACTTCGTGCTGCCTGTAGTTCGGCAGGCACACCAACAGAGGGCAGAGCATGAGAAGCAGAGGCGGCAGCGGAACGACTGCTTCGGTGGCTTCCTCCCGTTTTTTTGTTTTTCTTTACTTTCTTTTTCTGCATCATGAGAGCGCTCGTCATCGGGGAGTTCACATCTTCTTCTTCATCGCTGTCCTTGCTTGTCTGATCAGTGCCCGCCCACACATCGTGTACACTCCCATCATCAGTCCCTCCCCAGACGTTGTGCTTACTCTTTCTTCCACCGGGATCTCTCTGTGCCGGGGGACCGTTGAGGAGGTTCCCCGTCTCCCCCCCATCTGATTCCTCCTCCTCATCCTCACTGCTCTCATTCTCATCATCATGCTCGTCGCCTGGGTCTCCAGACCGGTGTGCAACTGTACCACCAGCCTGCTTCCCCTCTCCCTTTCGGGATGCACCCTCTCTTGCTTTCTTCCCTCCCTCCTCTCCTTCCGACCCTTCTGACTCGTCCTCACTCTCCTCAGAACTCTCTTCCCCCCTCTCCCTCCCTCCCTTGCCGTCCAGGTCCTCGTCGGAGAGCCCCAGAGGTCCCTCGGAGGTCACGCGAGAGGACCAAAGCTGCAGGCAGGCACACAGGTGGGGTATTACAACCTGGCAATCGATCTTTTCATCACAGATCATTGTCGACAGAGAAAGAGAAAACCAAATCGTCTACTTCTAGTCTCGGGAAGTATGGAAATTAGTTCTCTTCGTCAATTTTGAAAAGCAGCATGTTTCACACTCTTTTCCTTCTTGTCGTTCTGTTCACTACTCGTTGGCATGCATGACAGAAAAAAAGACCGACAGGGTCTCTTCAGTCCATACGCGCAGAGGTGAAACGGAAAAGGCGCAGAAAAGGGGGGAAAGAGATACAGCAAAACACCATGCACACACGTTTCAAAATCAAGAGCCAAGTCTCTCTCTCTCTCCCTCTCTCTCTGTCGCCCACCTGTTTGACGAGGGCCTTGACGAGAAGAACAGCCTCGTCCTCCCTCGACACCCCTCCGCCTGCCTCCTGCTCAACCAGATTGCCGTCTCCAATCTCACCCTGCTGCCCTGTATTTCCCCTACCCCCCCCTCCAAGACCCTTGGCACCCTTTCTGCCCCCTGATGCCATTGCAGCACCATGAGGGTCCTCTTCATCACTATCATCCTCATTTTCCGCAACGCCTCCCTTCTTCTTGCCACCCCTGCACCCCCCAGACAAACCAGATGAGCCCTTCGGATGTTTTCCCTTCCCGCTACCTCCCTTCAATCCACCCCTTTCCTTCTCTGCACGGTCGTCGTCTCTTCTCGGAGCTGGAGAGGACGACTGCTTCCCTTTCCCTCTCTCAACTGCCATTTCACCTACCTGCTGCCCCCCCCCCGTTGCTTCCCAGTCCGCTTCCTCAATCACCGGCAATGTTCCTCTCGCACCCCCACCCTGCTGAGGAGCCTCCAAATACTCGACCCCTTCTCCCAAAGGGCCACCTAACAGAACCCCCCGAGTGCGCTCACGACACTCACGCACGTCCTCAGGAGACAAAATCCCCCCCTCGTGAAGACTCAAAGCAGCCCTAGTTTCTTCCTTCAGGGCACTTTGGGCCTGAGCAGAGCTCGTGGCCTTCCCTGGAGACTCCCACCGGGGAGACGGAGAGGTTCTGTTCGACTGAGGAGGACTCACAAACACAGGGGGCGAACGCGGCCGTTCCGCTGCACTCCCCTCATTTCCCTGACGCACAAAGGGATGGTCATGGAGGGGGCACGGGCACTCTCCTTCAAGTTTGTCTGCTGCTGCTGGGTCCTCCCTGTGCCCAGAGGAGACGGGAGGACGACCAGGAGCCCCCCCTGCCTGCCGAAGCGGATTGAAAGGAGACCGGACAGACCCTCCACCCCGACTTCGCCTGGCCGCAATGTCCGCATACCCCCCCGGAGACGCCGTCTGACGAGGCCGCCCTCGTCCCACACTGCCTCCCTCTCCCCGGGAGTCTCTCGACGGAGAGGACCCTGCGAAAGGCGCCACAACCCTGGCAGGACTTCCAGGGATGACGGTGCTGTAGGGACTCGCATGGGACATGGGCGGGTGGGCGTGTACGGGAAGGGCAGATTCCAAGTGCAGACTTGGGAAAGGCTGCCCTTCATGAACCGCAGACGGAGACGGGGCATGGCTGTCATGGCTGAAGATTTCTGCAGTGCGGCTCTGTGACAGGGCATAGGAACGGGGCACTGGAGGCACAGAACCTGAGTGGGTAATGCCTCCCCGGGTAGAGACGCTTGCTAGGGAATAGGGTACCTTCTCGTGCTGCTCTTTCGAAATGTATTGGGATCTGTCTCTCGGAGGGCTGTGACTGGTGATAATCTCGTGCTCTTGAATCTCTGTTCCACCCTCCCTTTCCTTCTCCTGCACATCTAGTACCTCCGCTCTGCCCCCCTCATCTTTCTGAGGCAGACCAGGAGACCCAGGAACCCCCCCGGCCAGCTTCTTTTCAGTCCCTGCAACAATCTGTTCTATGCGTTGGTCATATGCACATGAGAGGTCAATGATGTCTCTGATCTCTGCCAACAGACGGTTCGCAGCACCAGAGTCTCTCTCCCCCCCTCTCCTCTCACCTCCTTCTGTCCGCCTAGAGGGCTGGAGACTGATTTGCGCACCCCCGGTACTCGTCACTTCCAGTCCTCCCATATCTGCCTGATTTGCTGCTGAGGAAGGCGATCGGACCGTCACATCTAGGGGCCGCGCGTCGTTGAGAGAGGCAGAGGCAAAGAGGTGCTCATCCATTCCAGTCAGGTCATCACGAATGCGGACAGACAGACTCATCGCAGGAGAAGACGGAGACTGACCCCCACCCCGAGTTGGACTTGCATCTTTCGGAACACGCCTCATCAAATCGTCATCACCATGCATGAAACACTCATCACCACCGTCATGCAAATCTCCCCTCCCAGGACTTATCGACCGCCCGCCGCGCGTCTCTGTCCCCCCCAAAAGCCGAGAAGGGGAAACATTCGACGTCGGGTCGGTGTCACATCCTCCCCTTCCCTTTCCACTCCCCCCCCCTGATTCTCCTCGTCTGCCTGCTTCCCTGCTTCCCCGTCTGCCTCCGTCACTTTGATCGACACTCTCGGTCCAGACACCTCTCTCTCCGCTCTCTCCCTTCCTATCCGCGCCCATCTCTCCACTTCTTCCCCGTCCAGATTTCCCCCCCGAGTGGCGCGTCCTCCCGTCTCCCCCCTCCCCGGGGGGGACGACTGCGGACGGCGAACCCCCGAGTGACGATGGGGACCCCTCTCTCTCTCTCTGTCTCTCTCTGCTCCTCGAGGGGGAAGGGGAACTTCCCTGTCCCTGTCTCGATCCTCTGCGTCCCCCGGCAGAGCCGCCAGGCGCATAACCGAAGACCGAAGTGGAGAAACCAGGCTCCGCGCGCTCGGCCTGACCGTCCGTCTCACCCACGCCTGCCTGAGCAGCCATCCGGCGGCCAGAATCAAATGAAGCAGGGAGGAGGCAGGCAGTGAAGTGAGCAATCTGTGGGTGCGAACTCCTCCTTTTCCCTCATTCACAACAACGCGAAGACAGTTAGTTTTTTCTCCCCAATCGTTCAAGAATAAAAAACGAGGGGGGACAACAGACACTCGAATGTCGCCACTCACGATACAAACCTTTGACACGATCCAGGAAAGCAGAAGAAAAACAACGCGAATGAAAATAGAAGTGGCCACGCAAAGAGCACAACCCGAAGAGGCGAAGAAAAAACCTAGGAAAAGGAAGACAGAAAGAAGCATGCAAGAGAGCAATCCATGCATCTACCCACCTCTGCTGCTTCCACCTCTCTGGATCTTCCCTGGAGGTCCACCTGAAGACGGAGACGCTCCACGCGGTCTCGCAGACCTCCTGCCCCTCCTCCGTCTTCTTCAGGAGCTGCAGACGGCCATGCGCTGCCAGCGGGCTCTCTTTGCGTTTCCGCAAGTGCTGCAGCTGCCGTGTAGAGCTTCAGGCTCTCTCCGTCGTCTGTACGAAGCTCTGCCGCCTCCTTCTTGCGCGTCTTCTCCCTCTCGTCAGCAAGACGCCTCTGCATCTCCGCGACAACAAGACCATCCAGGTCCGGGTGATCCCACCTGCATGCATGCATCATTCATTGCAGTCAGTCAGTGTGCAGTTCTTCCCCCCCTGCTTTCGGGTGTCTCTGTGACTCATCGAGAATGAGCTGAGTGAAGGAACTCCGCGCATGAATAGAATAGAGACGTCACGATGTTGCTTGCAGTCCCTCAACTTCCCTCCCATGCACACGCACTCGCAGCAGGAAGGAAGTGCATATGCCTCACTCAAAACGATGTACCTACCGATCGATTTACCACACGGGTCAAGAAACAAAACGAACAGTCAAATGAGAAGCTGCAAGCGAAGAAGCGGACGCACCTGTGCCTCTCAGCCGTCAGTCTCTCAAAGACGAGGTCCGACATGTCCCGTCTCGTTCTCTCCAAGTCCTTTCGGGTCGTTGCTGCAATCTGGCGGTGTTGCTTTGACAGTTGGCTGACTGCCTCCGAGAGTCCAGACGCTCTTTTGAGGAAGGCAGAGACGGCCTTGGACTTTTTTCTCAACGGCACGACTTCAACCTCCAGTCTCCCCAGTCTCTCCTGAGACCTCTCCAGATCGGAAGAGACGGTGTCCATCTCTGAGGTGACCTTCTTGAGGTCCTCGAGAGCTGTCGTTCTGCAAGCACAACCGCAAAGTGAGGTGGGCAGGGGGAGACAAGTCAGTGAAGGAATGCTCACACACGCCAAACTTCTCAACAGTCTCTCTGTCTCTTTCACACACACTTACGCACACAAACAGACACCGCAGCACATCCGTTGGCAATAACCAAACAGAGAGCTGAGCAGGGAACTGCACAGAAAGGAACTCCACGGGGGTTGGCAATTCGCGCTTCCTCAGCTGGCAACCTCACCCCCCCAAAACATCCGTCCGTCTACCCTACGAAAACAATACAGACCAAGGCATTGATTGTCTCACAGTCTCCCTGTCGCACACACCGTAAGCAAAGACATTGAAAGCAGAAAAGACCAGACCAACCTCTCGGCCTCTGCAACACTCTTTGCAGACAGCAGTTGTCTCCTTTCTCCCTCCACCTGTTCCCTGAATTCTCTGCTCTTCCTCTGCTGCTCTTCTGCATCCATCTCGACTCTCCGCATCTGCTGACGCACGGACGCCATCTCCACCTCGAGACGGGAGGCCAAGTCCCGATCTGCCTGCGCTTCCTGACGTGCACGCAGAGAGTCCGACAAGGCAGACGCGGCTTTGTCTACGGTGGCATCCAATTCTTCCGCCTTCTCTTGGAGCTCTCCTTGAAGAGCTGCCAGCTCCTCCTGCAGCTTCGCACTCTCTGCTTTTGCCTCTGCAGTCTTCATCTCGGCCGCTTCAGATGCCTCTCGGGCTTTTGTCTCTCCTCGCTCGTCTGCCTCCTTCAGGGCCTCGCTGTGAGCCTCTCTGGGGATGGACAAGGCGAGGGCTTCGTGTAGCTCGGCCACAGCTCTCTGTTCCTTCTCGAGCTCGGACTGCCGCGCTATCAGAGCCGCGGAGGCAGCAGCCAACTCCTCCCGCAGCTTCCTGTCCGCATCCGGGCTTCCTGGAGTCGCTCGGAGGGCCGCGACTTCAGCTTCTGACGATGCCTGCACATTCAGCGGGAAACAGAGAGACAGGGGGAGGGAGTTGAGAGGAAGGGGAAATTTGAGAGGCTGGCCAGTTTACCTTATGTATGAGCTGGCGAGGACTTGACCTATTCGGACATTCAAATCATGACAGACGTCAGACAGAAGAAAGCGAAAATTCTCTCTGGCCGGTGTCCGATGAGCACACGCAGCGGGAGGGAGGGAGGGAGAAGAGACAAACAAAGAAAGCGAGCTTGTACGAATGCTGTCACCCATCGAAGACTCACCAGGGACCAAAGCCTTTTTTGAGGAGATGGGGGCAAGAATTTTCTGCGTTCCTTCGTTCTTTCCTTTCTTCCCCCCCCCCCCTCTCTCTCTCCCTCTCTCTCAAACACACACGCACATACACACATACACATACACACACACACATTCCCTTGCTTTCTTTTTTATTTTTTCTCCTTCAAGTGAATGTTTGCAGAGAGAACAAAAACAAATTAACTGACGAGTTGCTTCTCCACGTCCTCTCGGCGGGTCTGCTCCTGACAGAGGGCCAGGTTGAGCCTCTCCATCTCCTCTTCCTGCTGCAACGCCCGCTCACGGTCTCGAGCGTCTGCAGCCGCCCCTGAAGCCAGCACAGTCGCCCCTGCTGCAGAAGTAGAGGGCGCGATGACGGAAGGGCTGCGAGCAGACTTTGCAGTCTGCTCTTCTCCCTCTGAGTCTGTCTGGTCTTGACTCTCTCTCTCTGTCCCCCCTGCGATACTTCCAGTAGCAGGGGAGTCGTCTCTCTCACTTGACCCCTTGGAGTCCTTGTCCTTGTCTCGCCTGCCCCCAAAACCGAGGAACCCTCTACGACTTCCTTTCTTGTCCTTCTTGTCTTTGTCTTTGTCTTTCTTCCCCTTTTTGTCTTTCTTCTTTTTGTCGTCTTCTGCCTCCTCTTGCTTCGGGTGTGGGGGTGGGAGTCCGGACGCAACGACGGCCCCTGCGAGAGCTGCTCCTGCCCCCGTCTCGTCTCTGTCCCCCGCCTGCTGCGTCGTCTGAGAGGGACGACGGGCGTCCATGCCCGCACGGAGTTCCTGGAGGTCAAGCTGCAGACACAGAGAGAAAACATATATGCAACATTTGAAAGGGAAATACGTACACGACATGCAGATGAAAAGCTAGCTGGTTTGCGCACCGAAAATTTCCGGGGGTTCGGTGGAGAGGAAAAAAGGAGGAAGGTCAAAAAGGGCTGCAGGTGTGGCAAGTGGGGAAGAAAAAAGTCTTTGCGAGGTCCATCAATGTTCCTATTCTCTGAAGAAGTACTTTTTCTACTTGAAGTCAATTCCTGTGATTCGAATTACGAGAAGAAGATTGATTGATTGATCGATTGATGAAAACGAGCAAGCAAGCGTGCACCCTGACGGATCGATTGATCCTCGATGGACGAACACAGGCAGGCAGGAAGGCTGTCTGACCTTGTCTTGCAGAAGTTGGGCGTTCTCCTCCCTGAGTGAGTCCATTTCCTTCTGCAGATCTCGGGACCTCTCCTCTGATGCTGCGAGGTCCTCTTTCAACCTGTCTGCCCTCTCTCGCTCTCTCTGTACAGCTTCAGAGTCCCCAGAGTCAACGGCCAGAGCGGCAAGCGGAACGACAGCTGCAGCTGCTGCCTTCTCTCTGGCTGCCGCTGCTTCTTTCTCCTTCTCTTCAACTTTGGCCTCCAAGTCTTGCACCTTCTTTCTCTTTTCTTCCAACTCTGCCTCTTTTGCTTTCCCTTCCCTCTCCTTCTCTGCAACCTCCCCTTCCAATCTCCGAACCTCTTTTTCCTTCCCCTCAACCTCTACCTCCAATTCTTTCAGACGCGAATCCAATTTCTCCCTCTCCACCTCTGCAGCCTCTTCCTGCTCACGGATTGCCGCCTCATGCGCCTCTCGGGGCACGGTTGCTGCCAGCGCCAGCTCGAGGGACTCCAGAGCCTTCCTCTCCGACTCAAGTTTGGCCTCTGCGGCCTCCAGCGCTCTGCACTTCTCTTTGTATTCATCCTCTGACACCGTGCCCTTAGAAGTGCCGCCGTCCTTTTCGAGAACCGCGATGTGGCTGTTCGACTCCGCCTGAGGCATGCAGCACAGCCAGAATCGATCTGATTGAGATTGAACGTTCGTTCTTGGATTCAACAAGGACAGGGGAGCCGGGACAGAATTCAGAAAAAGAGCACAAACGAGTGTTAGGGAGAGACTTTTCTGCCGAAGCCAAAAAAGGGGAAACCACTAACCGTCTCCGACAAAAAGTGAAGTGAGGATCTAAATGTGCAGAAAGGAAGCACAACAACAAACGCTTTTGCCTCTCGTGCACCCACCCGCACCCCCAACATTTTCTTTCTACTGACCAATTGCTTCTCTAGCTCCTCCCTCTTTGCCTGTTCTTGGTGGAACTGCAGACTGAGGCGTTCAATCTGTTCCTCCAACTCTGTCTCTCTCTGCTTCCCCCCTCCAGAAGGCGACGACGAAAGAGCTGCAGCGGAACCTGCAACAGCAACAGGGGCGACACGGGCCGGGCTGCCCGCCCCGGATGCTCGCTCAGAGGCTCCCTCACCGTCGCTTCCCGAATCTCCCCCTCCGTCTCTGTCGACGCTCCCCGTTGCTGGAGAGGAGTCACGATCGCTGCTTCCTGCCTTCGAACCGTCTTTGTCCCTCCGACGACCGAAACCGAGGAACCCCCTGCCGCCCTTGTCCTTCTTCTCTTTCTCCTTTTCCTTCTTTTTCTTTTTCTTATCGTCCTCCTTCTCCTTCTCTTTATCGACACTCGGAGGCGGCAAAGGAGGAAGTCCAGAGGGAGAGCGGGGAGCTGCCGAGTCGCCACCCTCGGACGTTCGACGTCCCTTCTGCGCATCCATCTCTGCCCGTAACTCTTGCAGCTCCATCTGCACGGTTGGCGCCAGAGAGAGAGAAAGGGAGAGATTCACAAGCGCACCACTTCTAGAAATTCATCCTTCCAAGAAATGACAGAAATACGACAGACAGACAGCACTTGCAAACTCCATGCAAGGCGAAACAAAAGACAAAAGCGCTAGAACAAAAGCGGCATACTCGTGTCCGTGTGCAATACAAAAACACCCACACGAGACAGCAGGAAGAAACGAGACGCTGTCACTGCAAAGAGGAAATTAGGTTCGAATGCCTCCATCTCCACTGACCTTTGCAACGAGCAGCTGTTGGCTCTCTGCTTCGCTTTCGTCCAGTCTCTTTTGGAGTTCGTTCTTCTCGGCAGAGAGTTTGGAGACCTCCTTTTCTAGAGTCGCACGTTCTCTCTCTGCCGCGGCGGCCTTCTGCGCACTCACAGAAGCCTCTCTTTCCTTCTCTGCGAGGGCTGCCTGCTCCGCTGCTGCCCCTGATACCGCTGCACGAAGAGAGGCCAGCTCTGCACTGTCGTCTGCTGCGGCCTGTCTGAGGGCAGATGCCTCCTTCTCCTTCTCCGCCACCTCATCCTTCAATGATGAGATCTGATCGTCTTTCTGTGACACGGAGGACCTCAGCTCTTCCTGCACACACACACACACACACACACACACACACAAGAAATTCAGGGACAAGAGGAGGAAGGCACCCTTTTGCTGGGTTCAAACAGGGAAGAAACAAAACAGACAGTCGCAGAGCGAGATGAAGCTGCGTGCTTACTGGAAACTGGGGATAAGGAGAGCACGCACATGTATTGATTTGAATGATTCTTTCAACCACTCGTTTGACTGACTGACCAGCACTGTTTGTGCAGCCTGCCCTTTGGTTCTTTCTTCCGCTGCCTCTTTCTCAAGAGCCTGAATTTGCTCTTCCTGCCTTGCAGCTTCTGCCATCCTCTCCTCATCCGAGGCACCTCTGGACGCCTCAGCTGCTTGCATGACCGCAATTTGTGCAGCGAGCCGTTCAGCCTCTGTCCTCTGACGGTTTGCCTCGCCCGACGCTGCCTCCTCTTCTCGTTTGATCTCTTTCAACTTCTCCTCCAGATGGGCTTTCTCTTTTTCGGCAGATTCTGCCGCTGTCTGTACGGTCGACAGTTCGGACTTCAAACCTTCCAGCTCCGTGAGAAGCGCAACAGCAGCAATCTTCTCTGTCTCCACCTGTTCCTCGAACTCCTCCTTCTGCTGGGCCTGCAAAGGCAAAAAAGAGAAGAGCAGCAGCAGAGGGCCGGCATGTGTGAAAGTTCACAACAGACCCTGCATGGGACGAAGGAACGATACACCCGCCCGAATGTGACGAGCAAAACGTTGTCTGCCTCACTGTCTCACTCATTGACTTACTGATTGATTGACTGACTGACTGACTGACCCACGAACTGACTGACCATTTTCCTCTTCATCTCGTCCAGATTTTCCTGGAGGTCCCTTATGTGGGCCTTCTGTTTAGAGGGAGGGAGGGAGAGGAAGACGGGAGGGAGGGAGAGGGAAGACATAAATAAGAGGGCGCATGCATATGAATTTGGTCAGAAGGAGTGTCTGGCCTCAGAAGGAGTGTCTGGCCAGAGGTGGGAAGGGCAAGGGACGGAAGAAGAATTCAAAGACGATCAAGCAGAAGAAAGGAAGCAAACCTTCCAGAGAAATTCTGGAACGAAGCAGGAAGGACGTCACAAAAAAGGGGGAGGCATACCAAGACGTACCTAAGATTCTCCGTGAAAGAGAAGAGAGAAAAAACGCCCTCCTGTTCTTTGTTATCGACATACAACAAGAAAACGCCCTTTCTTCTTCTCGCTCTCTCGATCATTCTTCGCTCTGGCAGCTCTTTTTGTTCTGTCAAGCGGACAAGGAAACGAGACAATGAGTCAAGATAACAGAGAAAATCATTCACACTCTCTCCCTCACTTACGTGCAGCTCGTCCTGCTCCAGCCTTGAGCTCTCTGCCAAGGTCAGCTCCAGTTTTGCATCGGACAGCTCTTCCTTCGTAGCCTCCAAGCTCTCCTCTAGGGTCGTGATTTCCTTCGACAACTCCTTCTGCATCAATCAGGTCATGCATGCATTTGCTCGTTCAGAAATCATTTTCAAGACCTGTCTAGACAACAAGTACCCACTACATTGTGTACACAAATACGCAAAAGAGGAATCAAAAGGCGTTTGTGAAAAGAAGACGAAGCAGGGAAGACGCAGACAGAGGAAAGAATGAGACGAACGCCAAAAAAAAAAAAAAAGGCAGAAATAATGAAAAGACTTGAATTGAAAGATGCTACCCACGATCTTGGCCTCCATCTCCTCAGCCGACTTTCCCTCTTCCTCTTTCTCCTTCAGGTCTCTCAACTGATCGGCCGTCGAAGCCGCGTCGTCTGCCTTCTGTTGCAACTGCATCCATCGGTCAGATCAGAATATGTACGTGTGTACACACACACGGAGGTGAAGTTAAGAAACGGAAAAAAATTCTGACAGAAATAAAGCAAGGTGAGCCTCCAGCCAAGTGCAAATGACGCGTATAGAGGAGAGGAGATTTCTTAAGACTGAATGACACCGAAGAAGTCCGTGACAAAAAAAGGAGAGAGAAAAAGAAAGCAAGCTTCAGGGAGCAGGTATACGATGGTCGGAGGGAGAACTTCTCTTTGCAGCTTCAAACAACAAATCTTCCCTCCTAATCAATCTACCTGGTCTCTCTCGCGTTCAAGAGCCGCCAGCTTCGTTTCCAACGTTCCAACAGAGGCAGTCAGTGTAATCACCTTCTGTGCAGTCTCTTGCGACTCCCTCTCCTGTGTCTCTACTTTCTCTTCTGCCAGCTTCAGCTTTTCTTCTGAGGCCTCTGCTGCCTCCTCTGCCTCCTTGGCCTTGAGACGCAGATCTGAAATCTCTTTCTCCAACTCCTTCTCTCGTTCTTTCATCTCAATTGAGCTTTTGGCACCTGCTTGTGCCTCAGACAGTTCTTTTTCTTTCTCTCTCAACTCCTCCTGCAACACCAACGCGCCACTCCTTTCTGCCTGAAGGTCTACCTCCAGCCTCCTGACTGTCGCCCTCTCTTTCTCCAACTCCTCCTGCACATCCTCTACAGCGCTGCTGCCTGCCGCACTCGCCGCAGCCAGCGCCTCTGCAGCCGCCAGACGTTCAAGGAGGTCCTGTTCCTTCGTCAAGAAGTCCCCCTGCTCCCTCACCCTCTCGTCTTTTGCCTCGTCCCTCTCTCTCTGGAGCTGCTCGGACCGAGAGGTCTCGTTTTCCTGCAAAGAGAGAGAGAGAGAGATACGCAGCAGTGTCAGAGCATTCTGCTGATTCTGATTGGAAAAAAGACCGCAGGAGCTGCGCATCAACATTGCCGGTCCCTGTTCTTTGAAGAGTTCTGTCCGTTCGTGTACGTTCTGTTGGACTTCATTGCTTCAAGGAATGCAAAGAAACCTGGAGACACAGAGAGGGAAACGATTGTGGAGAAAGCAAAGACAGGTGACTAACCACTTGCCGCTCCAGTTCTTCAATCTGTTTGTCCTTCATGCTGCTCTCTTGCCTCTCCCTCTCCAGCTCCTCTCGCAGCTTCTCCTTCTCCTTCTCTCGTTCCCTCTCTGCACCAACGTCGACCACAGGCGCCGCTGCGGCTGCTGCTGCGGCACTGGCGGCAGCCTGCAGACAAGCGAGGAGAATGCAAGCTTTTGAGGATTTTGTTTCCTTCTCGATACATTGAAATGATTTCTCAAAGAGATTGGGATCCTTAAAAAAGATACTGAGAGAGGCGAAAGATGCAGCGAGCTTTGCACGTTCTCCCTTTCTCCGTTTTTGTGTTTGTAATGTCAGAACAAAAAAAGCATGGAAAGACACTTGTGAACTAAATGCACTCTTTCACTGACTCACATGAGCAGAAACAATTGTTCTGACTGACGGACCATCTCTGTTTGGAGTGATTCTTTTTCTGCTTCCGCCTGCTGGAGGGACTTTTGCAGCGCCTCTCTCTCGTTTCGAGCCGTCTCCTCCACCTGCACTACTCTCTGCTTCTCTGCCTGCAGGTCTTTCTCTGCATCCTGCAGCCTGTCCTTCAAACCGTCAACCTCCACCTCCAGCTCTATCTCCCGGTCGGACGGCACTACAGGCTCGTTCTCCTTCGCCTTTGCCAGTTCCTCCTGTTGCTTCTCACGGGCCTCCAGGACCTCCTGAGAACGATCAAGGGAGGAGGCACAAGCAAAAGAGTGATGAAGGCGAAATCACAAAATCACTTGAACAATCAAGCAACAGGAAGATGGCAAGGGAAACAAGAAGCTGAGTTCACAAAGGGAGAAGAAAAGAATCTCTTGGAAGGCAGTCTGCACTCCCTTGAACGACGAAAAGAACGACGGAAAGACGGAGAAGCGAGCACTGTGAGAGAGGTTGATGCTCCCACCCACCCCCTCACCTTGTCCCTTTTGAGCCTATCAACTTCCTCCTGCAGTTCGTTGAGACGATCTGTCGAGTTCCCGCTCGTCGCCGCAAGAGACGCCTTCGCAGCCTCTGCAGCTGCCAGGGCGGTCTGAAGCTTTGCCATCTCCTCCCGCTCCTCCTTCAACTGCTCCGAGAGATTGTCTGCCTGTTTCTTCAACGCCTCCTTCTCCTCCTCCAACCCCTTCTGCATCTCCTTGGCAGCTGCGAGGTCTTTCTCTGCCTGGGCTTCCTTCTGAGCAGCCCTTCTCTCGCGGTCTCCCTGCAGATACATACAAAACAAACGTTTGAGCATTCTAGCTATGGTGCATATGCTTAACCAGCCTTTATGTCCGCTTGGGCAGACTGCAGGGCACGCCAGGCACAAACAAGGGACACCATTCCCCGAAACAAAGTTCAAGAGCGTGGCTGGCGTGCGTTTGGCTATCCGCCCGCCTTCTTGCTTGTACAGCGAATGAATGTGCTTGCATCACGAATGTGAGGCCGACCAGCAACCCTGGACTTCCTGACTAACTGACTGACCATTTCATTTTCCATGTTCATCATTTGCATTTGCAGGGTGCTCTTCTCCCCAATTGCAGAGCCCTGCATGCACAAACAGAGAATGCATGCATGCAACAATCAAAGGAAGAGGAGAACCCTCCATGCACAAACAGAATGCATGCATGCAACAATCAAAGGAAGAGGAGAAACCTGCATGCACAAACAGAGAATGCATGCATGCAACAATCAAAGGAAGAGAAGAGAGTTCAGCAGGAGAAAGCAAAAAGACGACGTGAAGCACTCAAACAGACCGACACAGGTAGTGGGCGAAAAATTGAGAAACACGGATTCCCGGCAGAGGCTTCTTCCTCCCCCCCCTCCCCCCCAATCAAGACATTTGCTGCTCTTTCTTCCCGTCTGTTGCACATTGGACTGGACTCCAATCGCACATATTGATGTTGACCCCTTGCTCACTCACCAGTGCTTCCTCTGCCTTCTGCTGTTCCGCCTCTGCCTTCTTCTTTGCAGCCTCTGCCTCCTGCATGACTTCCTTAAGGATCGCCTCGGAGGCAGACAGACGTTCGATCTCGCTTCGTGCTTCCTCCAGCTGATGTCGGAGCTTTGTCTGCATCACGAACGGAGATACGTTCAAGATCATCCCTGATGCCAGGAGACTTCCGCAAGCATCAAGTTGGATCTCGGGCCTCACGAAGGAGACTACCATGAAGGCGAATACTTCGAGGACGAGAAGCGCGGCCACGGTTTGTACATCACTGTTTCGGGAAAAGGCAGAACAACACATCACACAGAGGAGCAGAGTGGTTCAGCAGAAGCAAGCGATGCCCCAAAATGCCCCGATGTGAAAATCCGCTCACCTCATCGGCTCCAGAAGAAGAAGAGGGTGTAGCAGCACGCCTGCAAAGGATCACAAAAGCAGGTTTGGGTATCCACAGCAAGCCAAACACTTTGAGTATGCGTTGAACACTGTAGATAGCTCTAGCTCGGTCTGACTCACTGTTTCTGCAACTGCTCCTTTTCCTTTTCAAGTTCTGCATTTTTGGTCACCAGTTCATCGATCATCCCTCGCAGAGCCTGGGTCTCGTCCAGACTCTCTCCCACGTCCTGCCTTGAAGTGCTAGAAGCTGCTCCTGCCCCCCTGGTTGTCGAGGCCTCCTCCTTGTCCTTATCCTTCTTGCCCCCTCCCCTCCCAACCAGTTTCCCCACGTTCTTCAACATTGCTCCCACAGGAAAGTAATCTTCAGGGACTTAGATTACAGAACAAAGGTTAATCAGGTGAAATGATTTGACGGGGGACGATCAAATTGGCAGCGTTTGACCGGAACCTTGTGAGCCGGCTCAATCAGTTCATGACCAAGAAAACAAACGAAACTGTCAGCATGCTGACGGCTGGATCACATGTGCCATTGTTGAGCTTTCATAAAGCAGGTTTCAGTCCACTCTCCCAAGGGAGATTGTTGTTTGTGTAAGCTGACTGACATTAACTGATTGGACAAACAGCGCCACATAGCGCCACAGTTGAGTTAATTGAGATCATTGCTGCAAAGGCGAAAAAGAAAAAGTGCCAAAGGCTCGGGCTCCGTGCGAACGCCCCTCAATTGGCCCCGCGATCCCCCCATATGTTCCTAATACCTATAATTCCCCCCATGCATACGCAAACTCGCGCGCGCGGCATGCGCGCGCGCATGCATGCATTTTGCGATTTTGCGCCGCATGCATGCATGCATATGATTCGATCCGGCCGCGAATTGCCGTCTCCGTACGTCTCTTCACTCGATCAGGCGTTGACGATGGATCAGTTGTCTTGATCCGGCACCTTCCGACACCCTGGAAGAGCGTAGACGGATGCTGACTATCGCACGCCTTCAGATTTGATGGCTCACTGAAAGTCTTCAGCATTGGCGAGTGAAGAAAGCGGAACAGGAAAGATTTCGTCAAGCGGGTCTTTCATTGGTATCTACAGTTAGGCGCCTCTTTCTCTGGTGCTTGGTTTCTGTGGCTTCCGCCGGACCCCACAGAGACTGTGATCAGATTGGTGGCTTTTGGCGGGTGCGCTCTAGTTGTGGTCAATTTCGGTCTCATGGGCTGCCTGCTCATCGAAAAGGTGCATGCTTTGTGCCGTCTCCTTTTGGTGCTCATAGTTTCCTCTCGCGGCTTCACTCTGCCTGGAAAGACTGGTTCTGCCTTTAGAGGCCCACATCTACTTCACCTCAGCTACCCTGCTACCAGAAGACGAGGGACCGATGCTGCGTCGTACCTGGGTGCAGTGCAGGCGGCAGAATTGGAACCAGCAGCTGTGAAGCTGAATTATGTTGATATTCCTCCAGGTTGGGAGGGGGGGCAGGCTGAAGGGGTGATGAGGGGGGCGCGACTGGGATTCATGACTTCTCCTTATTTCTTACAACTGTGAAAACGTGTTACGTGTCCCCCAACTCACTGCCGAACAGTGCATCAATTTGCGTTTTTCTGTAGCATACATACAGAAGGCGTGGAGGAAGACTTTTGGTCAGCGAAAGAGATTTCTCTTTTTGCACATGAGGACCATCTTTGGCACAGACAGATGATCTTCCTTGTGCCTGCAGATGGAGAGGAGGAAGACGTTCCGGTTGTGGTCCTTCACGGTCTCCTTGGAAGCAATCGGAACTGGAGGCAGTTTGCAGAAGGGTCGGTCAGTGAGGGAATTCATTGAAGATGCAGTGCGGGACTTCCCTCTTTTCAGTCCTGCGCCCTGGCTGATCTGATTGCCTTCCCGTCTTTCTGCTACGGATGGCGTGCTCAAACCCTCTTCCCTGTCTCCTTGCCTGCCTAGGGTCCTTCCTTTCTTCCTTTCTCGTTTGCGTGGATTCTTCTTTCCTTTCTTCCTTGCCGCCTGCCGAGCTCCGTCTCTTCTAAAAGACGGGTTCTGTACTTGAGGTATTCCGTCAGGACCTTGCCAGTGTCCCACTGAGACTGAGATGTTTCACGGCAGACATACGCATCCATGCTTCCGCCAGAATCAGTTCCTCCATATACACGTACCGATGTCGGCTGATCTACCCCCCCTTTCTTTCCTCTACCCCCACTCGATCAGATTGAAGTCCGTCCTGACAAAAAAGAGGAGATTGATCATGCCCGACCTGAGGAATCACGGGGCCTCGACGCACGCACGCAGCATGACATACCCGGAGATGGCGGCAGGTCCGTCGCCCAAGCGTTCCTTCCTTTCAGAAAATCAACAGGATGAAGGGCAGGAATAAAAGCAGGTGAACTGATAGTGCACGGTCACAAACAAGCCGGACGGGCAAACAAGCCGGCAGTCTGGCTAGAAGCAAGGTGCTCTTCTTTCATTCCCCCATTCGTTGACTGTGCGTGTGCTTTGCCTTGTGTCACTGTCTTGCAGATGTCGTCCGACTTCTGGACAGCCTGGGCATCGGACACGCAGTTTTCTTGGGACACTCGATGGGAGGCAAGGTTGGCCTGGACTTTCTTTCATCCATTTTGAGTCTGCCTCTTCATGTTGTGTCTTCAGGCAAGGCCTATCAGAGGCTTATTTGATCTGTTGGACTGAAGCTCAGAGAGACGAACAGATGGACTGGCGGGTCATTTTCGTTTCGTTTAGCCTGGATCCAACCGTTCCCTTTTTTTTGTCGTATCACTCTTGGGGTCAATGTGACCGCGCGTCGCCTCGAAAAGACGCTTTGCATTTGCACATGAGCACGTACATACAGGTTGCCTCGACCATTGCCTTTCTTCACCCGACGCTCGTCAACGGATTGATTCTTGTCGACATCGCCCCCATCCCCCATCAAGAAGACGAGCTGCACAACTGGCAGGAGATCAGACGGTGGGTAGGCAAGGGAATGTCTGTGGACAAGTCAGGGTATCTATGCCTGTCTGCGCATGTGCGTGGGCGCATGGCCTTGTGCGTCTGTGTATTTTCGCGCGAGTACTTGTCTGTCTGTCTTTCTGTCTGCCTGCCTGTCTGTCTGTCTGCCTGCCTCTCTCTCTTTCTCTGTGTGTGTATGTGTGTGTGTGTGTGAAAGAGAGAGGGGGCGAGAGAGAGAGAGAGAGAGAGAGAGAGAGAGAGTTTGCCTTACCATCTCTCTCCCTTCCTGCAGGCTGCTGGACGCACTACGGGAGCTCCCCGTCTCCCCCGCAGACGGAGACGCCGAGACATCCCGAGCCGGGCCTGTGCCCACTCAGAAGAAGGACGTCGAGGCTCTGTTGGAAAGGAGCCACGGAATTGCAGATCCGGGACTCAGGTCTGCAGGACCCATGCTTCGATCGATCTGTAGGAAAGGAATTCATGGGGAAGGGGCGGAGGAGAGAAATTAAGTGACTGTTGGGTCTCCAGCTAGACTGACGGATGGGCGGCGATGAGTGAAGTGGATGGGACGTGTGCGTGTATTCAATCATGCGGTTGTGCTTGCGTATGCACACTCTTCAAATGAATGAATGTCCGAGCCAACGCATGAATGAGTGAGTGGCTGACTTGCTGAGTGATTGACATACTGACTCACTGAATGACTAAATGAGAGTGAATCAGTGAACAGAGAGAGACAGCATTCTAGAGAGAATCGGTGTGTTTGTGTGCGTCTTTGTGTGTGTGCAGGGCTTTTGTCATGACGAATCTTGAAGAGGATAAGAGAGCAGGAGTGTTGCGGTGGAAGATCAACCTAGATGGGATCTACAAGTCAGTCGCTTGATGCACGCATGTTTGATGCGTCCTTGCGTGCGTCAAAGAAAGATCAACCTGGATGGGATCTACAAGTCAGTCGCTTGATGCACGCATTTTTGATGCGTCCTTGTGTGCGTCAAAGAAAGATCAAGCTAGATGCGATCTACAAGTCAGTCGGTTGACGCACGCATTTTTGATGCGTCCTTGCGTGCGTCAAAGAAAGATCGAGCTAGATGGGATCTACAAGTCAGTCGGTTGACGCACGCATTTTTGATGCGTCCTTGCGTGCGTCAAAGAAAGATCAACCTAGATGGGATCTACAAGTCAGTCGGAGGGATGAGCTAGGGACCCTGTCAGTCAATGAGTCTGGGAGTGTGTGCGTGAGTTTACCTGTTTTGCCTCGGTCTCTGAATCGACTTTCGTGTCTTCGTGTTTTGGTCACAAAATCCTCTGAGGTGTCTGCATGCAGGGACGCGACGACCATCGCTTCTCGTGCAGTCTTCTTTTTTTTTCTGTTTCACTCCGTGATATTTGCTTGGTGGGCACCTCTCACGAATTCCGAACCCCGTGAAAGCCGTGTTTCGAATACTGTGCCTGCATGTTAAATCTTCCATTCGCAAACAAAACCCCACGAAGGACCTCCTCTTTTCCTTGTGGTGCCTGCACTTATTTAAAGAAAAAGAAAAAAAAACACACGACGGACCTCCTCTTTTCCTTGTGGTGCATGCAGTGCCCTGGACACGATCGCCCAGTTTGACATCTCCCAGTCTCCCTCTGTGGATCTGCTCGACGATGCGGAGGAGAAGGAAAGAGAAGCAGAGGGCCTCTCGCGATCAGAGAGGAGACGGGGAGACTTCTCTCCTGAGGCTTTATCCTTCCAAGGGGACACACTTCTGGTTCTAGGACGGGATTCGAACTACGTCAGGTCTGCGCACATTTCCACGATCCAGCAGATATTCAAATCCTACACGATACTCACTGTGCCCGAGGCAGGACACTGGGTGCACGCGGACCAACCTGGGCAGATGGTAGAGGTTGCAAGGAGATATCTTGACCGGTAGCTAAACTTAACCTAGAACTGGACTGGAGCAATGGTACATCATACATGCAAAAACAACTTAAAATGCAGCTCGAAATCCAATTCTTTTAGGACATATGCAATCTTTGTAAAACATAGTGCTATAATCTGGACTACTAATCTGAGCTATGATTTATAATAATATTTGAAAATCAAGTTCGTAGCTACTAGTTTAATAGTATTTATAGTAATAAAGTCATAAAAATAAGCACTGTATTAAAGTTCAGACTGTTCATTAAGTTCTATATCATAACTTGAACTGTTTTGCAGATACTATCATACTATTATCATTATTATTCTAATATAGTTAGGCAATGCAAATTAGACGTTGATATTATCCCGGAATTTATCCGCAGTATTATGCCAATATATTGAAATTATAAGATTATAAAAATTCTAGCAAAAAAATGCCAAAAATTAAAATAAATAGACAAATTTATAAAACCTGCTCATAGCATATATCTCCCTCTAAGTTCAGGCTTTCACTGCAGTAGAATGCTTGAATAAAAAGTTAAATCGGAAAAAAAAAGAGTCATGCCCATCATACATATAATAAGTTGGCTAGCAACTTTAGTAGCAAGTTTATTATATATAAAATCAGACTAGAATTTTAATTGGTAACCAATATTTTTGGTTATAAAAGGTTTTTTGTATTGACTGCTAGTAATATATACCATATTATGGTAATCAATTTTTATTATGAAGTATACTGCATCGCTTAGGCTAAATGGGCCTTAAAATGGCTTTGTGAGGCTTCATCATAATGTTTGTACTACACATGTAACCAGTTGGTTACCAATCCTAACTGGTAGGTAATCAATTTTAAAGATGATTGGTAACTAAAAAAGGCTGGTAATCAATTTTTACGTGGATTGGTTACCAATCTTTATATAATCAAAAACTTTTTTATAGTTTTTGAATAAAAATTTTAAACTGTTCAAACTAGGTTAAAACAACTTTAAACTTCTTTTAATGCACTTTAAGTCCCCAACTTGATTTCAAACTCATTCAAATTATACGGTTAAACCTGTAAGCCATCCACTCCAAAAAAATTGGCAAGCTAGTTGGTATTAAATGATCTTCAGCTTGATCAGGAATATTTTATATTAAAGACTAGAGAAAATGAGCCTTGGATGAGTTGATGTACAGGGTGTCAGTTGTTCCGCCTGCGTGGACGGTGAGGGGCTAGGCCGCGGGGTGATCTACTTGGTGAGCCGCGCGGCACGCCTGGCCCACTTGCATGCAAATTCGATTCTTCACCACGCGCGCATTCGGGTGCACATTTAGCGTACCGCTTCATTTAGATTAATTCAAGTTGACTTCATGCGTTTGGTTGATCTAGCCGGATGTTGGTTGTCCCCCAGATTCACAGACTTCCCATAAAGAGCTCTGAAGGAAGAACACCGCTACGCTCACTACTCTAATTATTACTGCGGCTAACAGATTAGGGGAGTTGATATACAGGGTGTCAGTTGTTCCGCCTGCGTGGATGGTGAGGGGCTGGGCCGCGGGGTGATCTACTTGGTGAGCCGCGCGGCACGCCTGGCCCGCTTGCATATAAATTCGATTCTTCGCCGTGCGTACATTTGGGTGCGCATTCAGTGTACCGCTTCATTTAGATTAATTCAGGCTGACTTCATACGTTTGGTTGATCTAGCCGGATGTTGGTTGTTCTCCAAATTCACAGACTTCCTATAAAGAGCTCTGAAGGAAGAATACCACTACGCTCACTACTCCAATTATTACTGCGGCTAACAGATTAGGGGAGTTGATATACAGGGTGTCAGTTGTTCCGCCTGTGTGGACGGTGAGGGGCTGGGCCGCAGGGTGATCTACTTGGTAAGCCACACGGCACGCCCGGCCCGCTTACATGCAAATTCGATTCTTCGCCGCGCGCACATTCGGGTGCGTATTCAGCGTACCGCTTTATTTAGATTAATTCAGGCTAACTTCATGCGTTTGGTTGATCTAGCCGGATGTTGGTTGTCCTCCAGATTCACAAACTTCCCATAAAGAGCTCTGAAGGAAGAACATCGCTACGCTCACTATTCCAATTATTACTGGATGGGTACACTGTTTTAATTTCAGCGGTGCAATTTGCTTTGTTTTAGCTTTGTTTTAGCAATGGCTGAAATCGTTGGTTATCAAAAATTTGTTACCAATTATGGGTAACCATTGGATTCTAGTCTAGACGGATTGGTTACCAACTGGTTACATATGTAGTTTGTACATATGCATGCATGATTTCCCGGAGTCAATTAAATTAATAAAATATAATAAAAGCGTTAAACTTTTAAATATAATAAATAGTTCAAAAAACCACTTAATCTTTTCATTGATAATATGATTTTAGAACATGCTGTTTCTTTTTATATTCTTTAATGGTTGATAATGCTCTTCTTTTCTACCATACATGTGTTGCACTTACGTCTTCAGTTCCAGCTACTTACATTTTGAATGAGAATATGGATATGGCGAGGCTGGTATGACTGCTGCCAGTGTCAATGCAATAGTTCTGTGTAATCACAGTGATGGGGCCGCTGAGGGCCGCTGGGCAATGCATAGGCGTGATTTATATATACATACATTATTATATAGATTGAATTATGTTGATAAAGAATGTATGTATATATGTATATATGTATTGTGAGGGGCGTGCCCGGGGTTGAGACATTGGGCTGTACATATGGCGGCGCGAGAGGTGCTGCCGGGGCATGAGCACGCATAGTATAGGTACTAGGACCGGTTTGGAGATGGCTTGCCGCCAGGCCATGACAATGGAAAGAGCGCGCGCGATCAATGCCGATCATATCGATTTTAGTGAAGGCTGCTATGGGACGAGGCCAAATAAATGCAGTTAATAGTTTGAGCAGCCTGGTGCATGAAGTGATCAACAGACTGTTTGACTGGCTAGATTGAACACGGATGCTTCTAGGTCAGACGTACCTTCGGACCACCATATAGCATTGTACTATTCATCTTACAGTTGGTAGTCAAAGCCTCTTTCCAGCCTCAGATAAGGGTGGAGAGAAAAGTTTTCAAGTGTTGCTTTACACTAAGAATTGCTCTTCCTTCCTTTGGCTCGATAAGCTGATGGAAGGTGTGTAGAATGTTGGGGCTTCGGGCATTTCAGAAGTGTTTGGGGCCCTTGAAGCATTCTCCAATTCGATGCGCATCGTTCAAGAAACGCAGGCTTTGCAGGGTCAACAATTGACTTTGCAGGGACAGGCTTTGGAGGCACAAGGACAGGCTATTCAAGCTGTCCAATCAGGCTTTTCTCTATCGTCCCAGGTTTCCCCTCCGATCCTTCAGAGCTCACCTGCTGGTGCGAGTACTGACATTGGTCCCGGTCACTGTGCGAGCAAGGTTGTGGAGCTTCCCGCCAAGCTGGTGTTCTCTGGCAAAAGGGAAGAGCTTCAGAGATAGCTAAAGGATGTAGAAGACTTCTTTAAGCTGAACGAGGTGAGGGAATCGAAGCAAATAAAGATGGCGAAAGGCCGGTTACCGGCCTATTTGAAGGAATGGTATGAGAAGTACGAGGAGGAGTATGGAGTGTTCTTGAACTGGGAGTCGCTGAAGACTGAACTCACAGAGAGACTGAAGGTGACCATGGAGAGGAGTATCGCTCGGGCAATTTGAAAGCTTCAGGCACTTCGCTGCACTGAAGCCTTAGGGGTGGAGAAGTATAACGAGGCCTTCTCTTAGTTGGTGGGCCAGCTTCCCCACCTGTGGGAGGAAGATGTTGTCGAGGACTATATCAAGGGACTGCCGAACTCCATCGCCTTCGACGTTATGAAGGCGAAGACACACACTCTATTAGAAACATAGAAGGAGGTAGCCAAGATCAAAGCCTTCCTCTCCTCCCGAGTAAAAGGTGGTGGACACCGAGATTTCTGTCTGTGCGTTCCCGAGAGTGGAGGGGTGAGCGGTTAACATAACTAGCCGCTTGTCCCTGAGGAACTTCAAGGGCCCGTCCCCATGGATCTGTGTGGGGTCTGTTCGCTCCCACCACCACTCACGCCAGATAAGACTCTAAGAGCCCGTTGCATCCGGGAAAAACGGTGCTTCCGTTGCCGCCTGTTTGGTTATAGTGCCAACAGATGCCCAGGGCCACAGGGCTATGCAAATTATGGCAACTCCCATACAGACTCGTGGAAATGAGGGCAAGGAGGAGAAAGGCAGTGGGCACGTGGTGGTAATCCCCAGCAGGGTTCCTCCTTCCAGGCGCAGTAGAGGGGGGGACATAGAGACTCGGGCCCTCGGGACAGAGGGCATGGTGGTTGTGGAAAGCGTGGTGGTGGCCATGATGGTGGACGATCTGGAGACTCAGTCTGGACGATCTACGGGGGTTATGAAGAGGGAGAAGTACCCCCGACACGTGGTCAGTGTGGTCAGTACACAGAAATATATGGGGATCCCCAAGAGTTTGACATTCCCATCGAACACATAAACACGTATGACACATAGTCAAATTCTGCTCTTGATTTGTTCTCTGATTTAAACTTTCGTCCAGGGTTGTTTATATACTCTGGCTGAGTGGCGGGTATGCCAGTTAGAGTTTTGGTTGACTACGGAGCGGATCACAGATTTGCCCATGCCCACCGCATCCATGTGTGCAGATTAAGACGACCAACTCTGGTACATGGGGCGCTGAAAGCTTCGAAGAAGGCGATCAAAACGCGAACGGTTTGGGAGTGTGCGCCCTTTGTGCCGGTCAGCATCCAAGGGTACCAAGAGACCGTAGGTGCCATGCTGGCCGACCTGGAGGAATATGATTTAATTTGAGGAACAAAGTGGGGGCGTGAGTATGAGCCAGAGCTACAGTGGTCGTCTCAAAGTCTGCGTTTTTAGTTCAAGGGGAAGTTGATTTATTGGGTGCCTGATGCAGAGCTTGAAGAGGAGGAGGAATTTTCAGATTGTTCCCCTCTTCTCTCTTCTGTGCAGGCACGCTAAGCAATCCAGAAGGGGGCGATCTGCCACATTCTGCGGTTGCAGACAAGATCTTCTCCCGGTGAGTTCAGTGCATATCGGGTTCAAGGGCTTCATGAAATACATGAGGGGGAAAAGAATGTGGAGATGAAAGAAAAAGGAAAGAGGGGTAGTAAGACAGTGAATGACTTTCTTTCTTCGCTCCCGGCTGACTATTCTGTTTTCTCTTCGCCTGATTTGAGTGAGGTGCGTGAGTTTCTTCAAAAACGGTCCATGCCTGTCGACGTAAAAAGAATTGTGGTAGAGAATGCAACTCTCTTTCCTGACTCTCTTTCAGGATTACCTCCGTCTTGGGGCGAGGAGCTGGATTTCAAGATCGATTTGGAACCTGGCCACCCACCCCCAGCTCGCCCACCTTACCGTCTTTCTTTTAGTGAGTTGGATAAGCTGAGAAAGCAAGTGGATACATATTTAAAACAAAGATTCATTTGCCTATCATGCTCTCCATATGCAGCTCCAGTGTTGTTTGTACAGAAGAAAGACGGAAGCATGAGGATGTGTTGTGATTACACAGGACTGAACAGAATTACAATCAAAGACAAACACCCACTCCCTCACCTACAAGACCTCATTGATCGGCTGCATAGGGCAAAATTCTTCACTGCACTTGATCTCAGACAGTACCACTATCAAATGAGAGTAAGGGAGAGAAACATCCAGAAAACAGCATTCACGACACGGTATGGAAATTTCGAGTGGTTGGTTGTCTCTTTTGGGTTGACAAACGCTCCACTGGCAGCAATAAGACTCATTCAGTATGTATTGCGTGAGTGTTTGGATCGATACGTGTCAGTTTTTATTGATAATATTTTGATTTATTCGCGAACAAGAGAAGAGCATATAAAGCATGTGTCTCGGGTTTTATTTTTGTTGAGACAAGCAAAATTGTTCGCAAAGCTTTCGAAATGTCATTTTTTTCAAAGAGAGGTTGTTTTTCTTGGATTGAAGATTTCAAAAAAGGGAGTGAGACCAGAGAGAAGTAAAATAGAGGAAATTGAGAACTGGCCTGTACCAAAGAGCATAAGTAAATTACATTCTTTTCTCAGCTTGGCGTCGTGGGTGAGAAGATTTATTTTCAATTTCAGTAAGAAGGCTGCTCTGATGTATCGCTTGCTGAAAAAGAAGGTGAAGTTTGAATGGAAAAAAGAGCAGCAAGCGAGCTTTGAGACAGTGAAGGAAGCCGTAAAAAAAGTGATGGAATTGTTTGTTCCCGAACCCACCTGCCCGTTTGAGGTCTTTACAGATGCCTGCGAAAAGACCTCAACGCTCGCGGCGGCATTGATGCAGAAGGACCTACACATCGGAATTCTGCGTCCGTGTGCCTTCATGTCAAGAACGATGAGCCCCGTAGAGAAGAACTACCATATTAAAGACAAAGAATTTTTGGCGTGTGTGTTTGCTGTAAAGATTTGGCGTCCGTATGTCTCTTATACTACTCAAGTGTGGAGCGATCATAAATCTTTGAAAACAATCACGTCGACTGCTGATCGGATGCAAATGTCTCCGTGCATGCGTCGTTGGGTGATGTTGTTTGGTCAGATTAGAATCGTTCCTTGCTATGTGCCGGGATCGAAAAATCTGGTAGCAGATCTAGAGGGGGGCACTTCAGCCGGCTACACTATAGTTACTGACCCTACATCCTCCCCGTACAACGTGTGACATGTAACCATCAGTTAAAACTGGTGCCAATCGATTAGTTACATTTAGTTACTTACAAAAGTGGCTTCAAGATTGTTAAACAATTCAGATTATGGTCAAAAATGATGAAAAATGATGTGTCACACTCACTTTGCCCCCAAACCCCCCGTAACCGGGTAACCCGTAACCTTTTTTGACCCCCCTCAAAAATGAAATAACCTCCCTCAAGAAGCATTCAAACGTGTTCTAAACATTATTTTAAATGTTTTTAAAAGTTGAAAATTTGGTTGGTTACTGAGGTCAAAATGCTCGTAACCGGGTAACCTGTAACCTCTTTGTGTGACAAAGATGAAAAGGGGGTAACCCACAGTAACCACGTAGCCTACACTTCGAAAACATCAGATTTTGATGTAACTTGACCAAGCAGAGCTCCAGGTTGCCAGGCTGGCTCGCAAAAATATGTTTTTGTTCATATTTTATGTCATTCTGGGCTTAAAATCTACCATAACTTTCCAGAGTGCCCCCCCCTAGTGGCGGATACATTGAGTAGAAAGCCAGTGAGAGAGACAGAGGCAAACAGAGAGACAGACAAGAAGAAAAAGACAGAGACAAACAGGGAGACAGAGGAGAATAGAGAAACAGAAAAGAAAAGAAAGACAGAGGAGGAAAGAGAAAATGTTGAGGAAAAGAGTGAAGAAGAAGAAGAAGACAGAGAGAAAAGAATTCTGGCGGGAATAGAAATGAGAGTGGACGTGGATGAAGAGTTTCTGAGAGAGATAAAGAGAGGATACAAGAAGGAAACATTCTTTCAGGAACTGTGTGAGGTGCTTAGGCATTCAGAAGAGCCGGTGCCTCGACACTTGAGAATAAGAATTCAACCATTCACTTTCATGGATGGCCTCCTGTATTTTAAAAATCGTCCCTACTGATATATTGTAGAGACAAATCATCTTAAAGCACCACGACACCGTGTTAGGCGGACACCTAGGGCCAGAGAAGACTTTCTTGAAGGTGAACAGCAAGTTTTACTGGCCTAACATGTACCGCTCAGTGAAGAAATACGTGGCTTGCTGTGATGTATGTCAGAGAGCAAAGCATTCAACATAGAAAAAACTAGGTTTGCTGAATCTGCTGCCCATCCCTGAATTTGTATATGACAGTCTTTCTTTTGACTTCGTGTTTGGTCTGCTGAGGACATTGTATTGGGGAAAGATTGTGGATAGAATTCTGTCTGTGGTTGACCGTCTGTCAAAAGATGCATTCTTCATTCCAGTGTGGGAGGAGATTACAGGAGAAGAAACTGCGTCTGTTATGTTTGAAAGAGTGGTGTGTTCTGTTGGCATATTTCGGTTGCTCGTCTCTAATCGTAATCCTCGCTTTATTTCTGCCTTCTGGCAAGAGTTACAGAAGCTGTGGAATTCAAAAATGAAAATGAGTTCCTCTCGGTACCCACAGATAGACGGATAGACAGAGAGAGACAATAGGACGATCAGGGAGATGTTGCGATGTTTTGTAATGGACCATCAAGAAGACTGGGCCGAGGCTTTGCCTGCATGTAATTTTGCCTACAGAGACAATGTTCATCCTGTGACTGGTCTCTCACTGTTACGGACTCCTAACTAGGCAGCTTAGGCTTAGTAGCAGGATATAAGTAACACAGTTTAGAAATATATCTTGCTCACTAAAAGCCTAGTGTCTGAAAAAGAAAAGAGAGAGAAACTGGCCAGGCTTGTTATAGCAGGATATGAAATAACTATATCGTGCTTGCTAAAAGCTTAGCTAGCAGCTAAAAAAAAAAAAAAATAATAAAGAAAGATTAAAAGAAAAGAAAAGAAGAAAGAAAAAAAAAGATAGAAACTTGAAAATTGAAAAGAAGGGGAGACTTAAAGGGTGAAGCTTGGAAAGAATGAAGCTAGGAATAGGAGGAGGGCGTGACATGGAAAAAGGCATGGGAAAAAGCCTGGAAAAGCAAATGGAAGAAAGAATGGAAGAAGAAATGGAAGAAGGAATGGAAGAAGGAACGGCAGAGCCAATGGAAGAAAGAATGAAAGAAGAGTTGGAAGAGCCTCTTTTAGGGGCCTCGACGGGCCACGGCATGTCCGAGCGGAAGAGCCTCTTCCAGGGAAGAAAGAAAGAAAGAAAGGAAGAGAAGATGGAAGGAAAAAGAAGACAAATAAAAGGAAATAAATAGAGGCCAACCAGAATGGAATACACAAAATGGAAGAGGGAAAGGAAGAGGTGTTGGAAGGAATAGGGGTAAAATCAATATAGAGGAAAGTAATTATGGAAGTCCTTATGGAAGAGCGAAAAGCAAAAGACTTAGATTTTTGGAAGAGCAAACGGAAGGAGATGTTGAAAATAAAATTTTATCTTGCTATTTCGTCAGACCCATCTCAGACAGAAGACTTCCGACATCCATTCTCCAGCCTTTGAGAAAACTCCTGAGAAGTGAATCTCGAGTGACTTCAGTCTTTTAGCTACCCTACCTTCAGCAAAACACTACTAAAGTTCCGGAGTCAGATACGTAGTCCGCTACATCACTTTACAGATTCACGCATGGGTTTGATCCAATTTGTCTGCCTGCAGTGCCGGTCAAGGGAAGCTCGCTGTCGCCTTCTGCAGTGGACTTCGTCACAAGGCCCAAGGCAGAGATCGCCTAGGCGAAGGAATTGTTGGAGCGGGCCAGAGAAACAGCAGCCCGCTATTATGATTGACACTGCAGGGAATTGGAGGTTGGTCCTGGAGATTGGGTTTTAGTGCACAGAGAGTTCTTTGAGCAAGAAAAGAGACCAAAAGGATAAAAAAGAAAGTTAGAGCTAATTTGGTTTGGTCCCTTCAAGGTAGAGAGAATGGTGACAAGAGAGGCATATGAGCTTATCTTCCTGGCAGGTATGCGCATTCACCCTGTAGTGAATGTAAGCTATTTGAAGAAGTATGTTAGAGAGCCGGGAGATCCTCCACCTGCAGTCAGACTCCCTAGATTTGAAGGATTGGAATATAAAGTAGAGGAGGTATTAGAATAGAGAAGAATCGGTAGAAAGTCGTATTATTTGGTGAGATGGAAGGGATTCAGAAAGGAAGATGCCTCATAGGAACTGGCAAAAAATTTGTCACGCGTAAAAGAAGTAATTGCCGACTTCAAGAGAAGAAGAATGCAAAGGAAGTGAGGCCTGGGAGTGGATAGGCATATGTGAGGGATGAGTTAGAGAAGGAGTTAGTAGAAAAGTTAGTAAGCTTCAAGGTGAGAGACAAATTAAGTAGGCGTGGACAAGCTGGACAAAGGAGGTAGTGCTGGGCAGGTGACTGGTTAGATCTGGTCGGTCGTGGCATACCGATGTCCATGCATGTTTCTCAACTGATTGATGCAGGCCTGAGTACTCAGCCAAGGAACTGAGCATGGATGTCAGTTTGGCGGATGGGCATGTATGAGGGGCGTGCCCGGGGCTGAGACGTCGGGCTGTACATGTGGCGGCGCGAGAGGTGCTGCCGGGGCGTGAGCGCGCATAGTATAGGTACTGGGACCGGTTTGGAGACGGCTTGCCACCGGGCCACGACAATGGAAAGAGTGTGCGCGATCATATTGATTTTAGTGAAGGCTGCTATGGGGTGAGGCCAAATAAATGCAGTTAATGGTTTGAGCAGCCTGGTACATGAAGTGATCAACAGACTGTTTGACTGGCTAGATTGAACACTGACGTTTCTAGGTCAGACGTACCTTTGGACCACCATATAGCATTGTACTATTCATCTTACATGTATCTATCTATCTATATATAATGTATATGTATGTATACATGTTAGTTAGTCAGTTAGAATGTATAGATATGTATGTAATGTGTGTAAACTGCTGTTTTAAAAACAATTTTTAAAAGTAAATTCCTGATAATGCTCATATAAGACAATGTTAATCAAGTTTATAATCAGTCTAGTAGTTGGTCTGTCACTAAACTCACCTTTTAAAATATGAAACTAAGGACAAACTAGGAGAAGACTTAATTATAAGCTAAGCTAGAAACTGAGTCTATATAATTTTTTAAGAATGAGATAAACGAAGATAAGAAGAAGAGGGAGTTAGAGATGGTTAGAGGATGATTGAGGGTTTTTTTATGCATGCCGTATCCGCATATATGGTTGGAGGATGAATCAAGATATAGCTTAAACTCAGGATAAGAGATGGAATGCATACTACAAAGATGGGGTAGTATACTGCATGGAGTAGCTCATTGATGTTTCTGATGGAAAAGCCGTTGCTGCATACTCTGCGAAGTACGAAAAAATATTGTGGTACATTTTTTAGGTGTGTCTCGCCTGGGTGGACCCATGAAATAGTCCAACAGTGATCAAAGTTTTGATGATGGAGGGTTTTGTTATACATGCCGCGTCCCTATATATATATGAAGGGCGGATCTAGCCTAGTTTATCCAAAGGTTCCGCTTTTTCCTGTTAGTCTCAATTCTAAGAGTAGGCTTATTGATCGAGGTTTTTGTTATTTAAATATGCATGCCGCGTCCCCATTTAATTCTTTCTGCCTACTATGCAGGAGCATCTCGGTTACCGGCGTTAATTCCGCGTACGTATCCCGCGCGGCTTGCTTGCATGAAAATACGGTCCATGTATATCGGTCCGCTTTGTACATATTAAAATATGCATTTTTTAGGTGCACCGATACAGCTGCATAATTTCTGCTTTGATTCAATAGTAACATGTATGCATGCATGCATGCAATTTAAAAAAAAATTAAGGTTAATTAATGAATTCGATCCGAATCGATGTCGATGAATTATAAGTTCTCTGGCAATGTGTGAACTGCATACAGATACGATGGCTCTTCCCATTTCCTCCCCTGGCATTGTGTGGTGTGACTCGATAAGTTAGAGAAGGAATTAAGAGCAGACCAGAAAGGCGTGGATATAGCTGCTCTCACTTGAACTTCAATCTCTGTCGGGGAATTCAGTCAGGCCGGATCCTCAGTCGGAGGTACAGGTGAACTTGTTGACCTTTCTGTTCTATAAGAAGTCCTTGATCGTCTCAGTTAGGATGAACGACACAAGCTCAAACACACGTCATTCACAACTGCAACCACAGCCTACAAAACAACGCCACAAAATCGATGCAACATCCTCTAGCGTCCTGCAGATGCAGGGGGGGGGATTTGAGACTGCCTATGAGGATGAAGACAACAATGACACGATGACCGTAGAGCAGGTGCAGCTCCTGCGTGCAAGAGAGAATGCGAGACAAAACCCTGGCATGCAACCCTCTTCACAGCAGAATACCCATGGGGGCATGTCTGCACGGGCCCCTTCTTCATCGTCGTTCTCAGAAGGGCAGGATGAGCAGTGCAGGTGGGCGCTCTACTGTGTCAGTACGGTTGATTCAGAATTTAGAGGAGAGCGCGGATTCCAAACTGAAGGCGGAGAGGGCAGAGCAGTTGACGGTATCCAGTCACGCACAGAAAACACGGGTAGGTCGCTGTAGAGTAACGCGAGTGAGTCGAGTCTGGTATGGTGTGCAGGCCTGGTGTGCTCATTTCTTCCGTCCTTCTTTTGATCGAGTTAGTTGCCTTTTCCTCCGTGTCCTCAATCCCATGCATGCAAGGGCGTGAGATGTCGAAAAGAAAATAAATGAATGCCAGTCCTTCTAGCTCTGTCAGCAGATCTTTTTCTTTTGGGGCGTGACGGTCGACAAAAGAAAGGTCTGTGCCTTAATTCCATCATAAGCTTGGAAGTAATCCCTGGCAAAGAGTCTATGGTTCGATTTTGAGCAATGTCTTCTCATGATAGAAGATGATGTACCTTACATTTTCTCTTACATTTTAATTTTCATCTCCTGGATTCCTGCCTACCTTAATTGCAGGAGGGGTTTGCACTGGGGATGGCGTCCTCTGAGGACGAACAGCATTTCCTTTTTTCTCCTTTCGGGGGACTGAGGGAATGCTGTCAATGGGGATCGATGCAGGAGAGAGAGGGACATGAGATCATATGCATCGAGGAGCCAGGCCTTCTGGAACTGCAGAGGGACCTGACGATTTTAGAGATCCCAGGTTAGTTCAGGGCGTGGCCTCCTGGATAGTGACAGGCAGGGTCGGACACTCAAGATGCATGCACGCATGAGACTTTGGGATAGACGGGTGCATGTGTGTGAGTGCGTCTACATGCATTCTTGTGGGTCCGGGGTCGATCTCAGTGTCCTCCTGACTATGGACATGGGGGGGATATCTCGCCTTATGGCCTTACCTCCTTACCTGTCATTCGCATGCATGATAGTGCAGCTGTGCTTGCTTTTACCTGATCTCTCTCTCTCTCTCTCTCTCTCTCTTTCTGTGTATGTGTGTGTGTGTGTATGTGTGTGTGTGTGTGTGTGTGTGTGTGTGTGTGTGTTCATGATCGATTGGTGTACAAGTGTCTGTGCATGGAAATTTGCGTTCATTTAGCGTCTCACAGCTTCCCTCTGTTCGCTTTTTCTCTATCTCAACACTGAATGCAGACAGAGTTATGTCACTGCCCTACGCCCCTCCCTCACCGCCTCCTCCGCCAGGGTCAGCGCCAGCCCTGCCTGCGTCCTCTTTGGCACAGTCAGTCAGAAAGTCAGTCTGTCAGTCAGTTAGTCAGTCAGTCATTGGCAGTCGGTCAGTCGGTCAGTCAGTCAGACAGTCAGTCAGTCAGTCAGTCAGTCAGTCAGTCAGTCAGTTAGTCTGGCAGTTGGTCAGTCAGTCACTGGCAGTCAGTCAGTCAGTCAGTCAGTCAGTCACTGGCAGTCAGTCAGTCACTGTGAGTCAGTCAGTCACTGTGAGTCAGTCAGTCAGTCAGTTAGTTAGTCAGTCAGTTAGTGGAAATCAGTCAGTCAGTTGATTAATCAGTTAGTTAGACAAACACTGGCTTTGCGAAATGAGTAAGCTGCTTCTTACAGAGAAGCCAGATAGCTCGATCTGATCGATGTTGAAAAAGATGGGTTTTGTAGACTCGAATAAGTCTGTGAGTGAATGACATCAATCCATCAACTCCCCTACTCAACACAAGCCAAACTGTCCCGATCGATCGATCGATCGATCGTTCGATTGCTTTTTTCTGCTTTCCGTTCTTCATCTCGTCTATCTTTTCGGACAGTTCGCCCATGAATCGAGAGTTCTTCTTTATGTTTCTCTCCTTCTCTCCAAAGTTTTGGAGTTCAGGGACCGACCCGAGCTAGACCCGAGAGCCTCGCTGACAGGAGAACGGCGTCCTTGTCAAAGGCCCTTCCTCCCTTCCCTCCTGGAACTGCACACCCCCACCCCCACAACATGCATGCAACTTCCCAAGCCTCCGGAGACCGTCCTGGGGGGCATGGAGCGGCCAAGAGGCACAACTTGGATAACAGGGGGGCGACTACGGGAGGGGGAAGGAAACAGGGGTTGCGTCGGTCTCAGTCTCTGTCTCTGTCACCCAAATCGCGAAACGTACAGCAGCCTGCCCCCCCTCCTGCGTCATCCGGCGCGTCCTTCCTTCCTCGGAGGTATCGTCTATCCATGCAGAAGGGAGGCAGGCTTCCCTCACAACCTCCCAAGTCGATACATAACCATGCACACAGACCGGGGGGGACAATGCCACATAATCAGCAATCACACACAGCCCTAAGCCTCCCTTCCAGGGTGACTCTAGACGAAGGCTCTTCCAACACACACTGGCGAGGGAGACCCGCCAACCCCTCCCATGGGTCCCCTCATAGAAAGGGGCTCGATTCGTCTGTCAAGGACCTCTCGCCCCCTCTCAGGGGCAGAATTCAAAAAGACGCCCTCACACCCTCACGAAAGAATACAACCACAACCGCAGCCCTCCGTTCAGACTCTCCAAGCAGAAATCCGTTTGCACCCCCCGGCAGGTCTCCAGGCCCTTTACATTCTCTCCAGACGTTGCCCCATTCGAACCATTCAATGATCTGTAGTCGAAACCACGCCCATCAACAGCCCCCTCCTCCCCAGCCTTCCAGCCTAACTCCGATCCGAGTCCCCCACGTGAACTCCTCAACAGGTCCCGTCTCCGTCTCCGCGCGGACGGAGGACAGAGACGGACAGTCAAATGAGGAAGGCGCCTTCCGGCGAGGCGCCCCTCCCCCTTCCCAGTTGGAGAGACGCTTTGACGAAGCCCTCTCACTCGATGCGGTAGCAGCCAGATGGGATCAAGATGCAGACACACACCTACGCAGGTTCGGTATTCACTCCCTCGGCAGGGACAGGGGGGGGGACGGAGCTCCTGGTGCTACTGTGTGGGGTGACAGGGTGTCTTGCCTCCAACCAGCCCTCGACATCCTCACAGAGCACCAGCAAGGCGAGTGCCCGTCTCACCACGGCCACGCTCTGCGGAAGCCGTCAACCTGTGTGTGGAAGGAGGAAGAAGGAGCAGAGAGAGAGCAGGGAAACGAGCCTGTATCAGACGTCAATGAAGATCAGGAAGAGAGAGACAGATCAAAGAGTAAGAAGAAAGAGAAAGACTCCGTACGGTCCCCCAACCTTCACAGGTGCAGTGTGGATCTGCCTGGCCAAGGATTCGCCTCCAATTTCCACTTTGCCCCGCCACCCTTCGGCACCCCTCCCACTGCACGGACCCTATTCAACTTCACTGGTCTTTCAGAAGAAGAAGAGGAAGAGGATGATCCTTTTGTTATCGTTAAAGGGGGGAGAGAGGAGGAAGACCCTCTTTGCATGGTTTTGAAAACGTCTGGTGTCACAGATCATTCACTCAGACAGCCACGTCAGCAGAGAGATCTGAGAACGGACCCCCAAAGATCAGGAGTGGGAAGGGCAGAAGAGCAAGAGACGCAGGGCCGAGAGTTGCAAGGAGCCATCACAGTGCATGATGAGAGTCTGTATGAGAGAGAGAGCAACCAAGAAGTGTTCTCTCTTTCCCCCCAGAAAGAATCTCCCTATGCGTATCCCTATCCGTTTTCTAACAACAGACCCCCCGCTGCACCCTTCTCGGATGCATAACGGAACGGAGAGAGACGGGAAGGCATGCGAGGAGGAGAGGCCACGACTCGGAGTCCCCCGCTTCTTCAAAGGAGGGATGACAAAATCCGGTCCCCTGAGTGGGAGGATAGACTAAGGAGTCGTGTCACCTTCTACAGAACCCCCCCACTTCCTGCCGCCTCCATGCCCTCCCGTTCTCTTGAGCATGAGAGAATAGGAGGGGGAGGGCAGAGAAGGCGTCCATCGGATAGCGTTGCCCGCAGGCTTCCCTCAACATCCTCTAGCGTCCTGCAGATGCAGGGGGGGGGATTTGAGACTGCCTATGAGGATGAAGACAACGATGACACGATAACCGTAGAGCAGGTGCAGCTTCCGCGTGCAAGAGAGAACGCGAGACAGAACCCCGGCATGCAACCCTCTTCACAGCAGAATACCCATGGGGGCATGTCTGCACGGGCCCCTTCTTCATCGTCGTTCTCAGAAGGGCAGGATGAGCAGTGCAGGTGGGCGCTCTACTGTGTCAGTACGGTTGATTCAGAATTTAGAGGAGAGCGCGGATTCCAAACTGAAGGCGGAGAGGGCAGAGCAGTTGATGGTATCCAGTCACGCACAGAAAACACGGGTAGGTCGCTGTAGAGTAACGCGAGTGAGTCGAGTCTGGTATGGTGTGCAGGCCTGGTATGCTCATTTCTTCCGTCCTTCTTTTGATCGAGTTAGTTGCCTTTTCCTCCGTGTCCTCGATCCCATGCATGCAAGGGCGCGAGATGTCGAAAAGAAAACAAATAAATGTCAGTCCTTCTAGCTCTATCAGCAGATCTTTTTCTTTTGGGGCGTGACGGTCGACAAAAGAAAGGTCTGTACCTTAATTCCATCACAAGCTTGGAAGTAATCCCTGGCAAAGAGTCTATGGTTCGATTCTGAGCAATGTCTTCTCATGATAGAAGATGATGTACCTTACATTTTCTCTTACATTTTAATTTTCATCTCCTGGATTCCTGCCTACCTTAATTGCAGGAGGGGTTTGCACTGGGGATGGCGTCCTCTGAGGACGAACAGCATTTCCTTTTTTCTCCTTTCGGGGGACTGAGGGAATGCTGTCAATGGGGATCGATGCAGGAGAGAGAGGGACATGAGATCATATGCATCGAGGAGCCAGGCCTTCTTGAAGTGCAGAGGGTAAACCCCTGAACTTTATTCTTGCAAACCCCCCCTCCACCAGCAACCTTTAACCCTCCCCCTGAACGCCCCTCCACACGCCATTGGGATGCCTTCCACAGTTGGCAAACAAGAGCGATGGAGGAGTGGCGAAAAGTGAGAGAGGCTGAGAAAGACCTGCAACTCAAGTGTAAAAAGAAAACAGAAGAGGAAAGGGAGGTAGGAAGGTACCTATTGCAAAGCTGCCATAGGAGAATTCCTGCGCCAGGTCCCCCGAGCCTGCTCACGAGGAGGTATCACCTCCTCTAGCTCCTTTCCAGAGCAGCAGCGGCAGCTATCATGGCAAGGCCTTCATGCTTGTATATGACAAGAAAAAATTCGCATCCTCAAACACGAAGATTCGATCTTTCGTAGAACGCTTTACCAAAAAAGATTTTATGTCCTCAAAAGGAGGGTACAGTCTTTTGGGGTTTGCTTCTGGCATGCACAGGCTGGCGAGGCACTTTTGCTAGCACCGTAGCTTCAGACACACAGAATGCCTTCTGGTTCGCGGACCGCTTTCCGAATTGTGTGACTAAATGTCTGAACTTTGAGACAAAACACTGGCACCGCGTTTTAGCCTGCATTGTCATTGTTACTTTCCTAGTTAATTTTAT